>JAECXO010000007.1:572500-648444 GCA_018152825.1 Scaptomyza hsui
TGTGTGTGTGTGTGTGTGTGTGTGTGTGTGTATATAGTTTTCACATTTTTTTGGTACTGACGTTCCCCATCAAAACTTGGATGCCACGCCGCCTGATTCCGCCCCCATCCCCCTTCTTCTTGAAATTGGAAACGCCTATAGTTTTCACATTTTTCGAGCTAGAGTCACCAAATTTGGTAGGAAGATATATGGTGACATCTTCAAAAGGTCTGCATCAAAAATTAGGATGCCACGCCCACCTCTGCCGCCCACTATTTAAAATCGGAAATTTCGATATCTCTTATAGTTTTTAAGCTAGAGCCCGTAAATTGGGTAGAAAGATAGAAAGCAGCATCTACCAAAGATCTGCATCAAAATTTTGAATGCCACGCCCACCTAAGCCACCCGCCTTATAAAATCGGAATCGGCTATATCTTTAACAGATTTTGAGCTAGAGCCACCAAACTTGGTAGGCAGATAGATAGTGACAGTTAAAAACATTTGATTCAAAAATTTAGATGGCACGCCTACCTCTGCCGCCCACCTTTTAAATTTGGGAGTTAAGTTATCTTCCACAGTTTTTGAGCTAAAGTCACCAAATTTGGTAACATGATAGCTGGCGATGTTTCCACATGGCCCACTCCCTTCGCCCCTGCATTCCCCCTTATCAACCGTTCTTTTACTGGTATCAAAGTATTCCGCAGTCGGTTGCGTCTACTGCAACGTTTTTACTTGTTATATACTTTGATACCGAAGGTCTCATAGTATATTGGTTTTGTGCAATGTCCGTCATGGTGTCTGTCTGTCAGTCCGTCCGTATGAACGCAACTTTTTTCGACACCCGTAAAGCTAGAGACTTGAAACTTTGCAATTATGTTTATCTATAGACGGTTCAGATAAAGTGTTAAGATTGGGTTGCCACGCCTACTAGGAGGCTGGGAAATCGATAAATTCGATAACTGAAAACCGATAAAACCAAATATTTCTCACATTCTTACAGCTAGAGTTACCAAATTTTGCACGCAGATAGCTAGTCAAGTCCCTGAAAAAACTGCATAAAAATTTTGGATGCCACGCCCACTCCTTCCGCACATTTTTTGGGCTAGAGCCACTAAATTTTGTGTCAAGATAGATATTGACGTTCCACAAAAAAATGCATCAAAATTTTGGATGCCACGCCCCCGATTCCGCCCCCATCCCCCTTCTCCATGAAATTGGAAACGCCTATAGTTTTCACATTTTTTGGGCTAGAGCCACCAAATTTTGTGTCAAGATAGATATTGACGTTCCCCAAAAAAGTGCATCAAAATTTTGGATGTCACGCCTCCTGATTCCGCCCCCATCCCCCCTTTACCATGAAATTGGAAACGCTTATAGTTTTCAAATTTTTGTGGTACTGACGTTCCCCATCAAAACTTGGATGCCACGCCGCCTGATTCCGCCACCATCCCCCCTTCTTCTTGAAATTGGAAACGCCTGTAGTTTTCACATTTTTCGAGCTAGAGTCACCTAATTTGTGTGTGTGTGTGTGTGTGTGTGTGTGTGTGTGTGTGTGTGTGTGTGTGTGTGTGTGTGTGTGTGTGTGTGTGTGTATATAGTTTTCACATTTTTTGGTACTGACGTTCCCCATCAAAACTTGGATGCCACGCCGCCTGATTCCGCCCCCATCCCCTCTTCTTCTTGAAATTGGAAACGCCTATAGTTTTCACATTTTTCGAGCTAGAGTCACCAAATTTGGTAGGAAGATATATGGTGACATCTTCAAAAGGTCTGCATCAAAAATTAGGATGCCACGCCCACCTCTGCCGCCCACTATTTAAAATCGGAAATTTCGATATCTCTTATAGTTTTTAAGCTAGAGCCCGTAAATTGGGTAGAAAGATAGAAAGCAGCATCTACCAAAGATTTGCATCAAAATTTTGAATGCCACGCCCACCTAAGCCACCAGCCTTATAAAATCGGAATCGGCTATATCTTTAACAGATTTTGAGCTAGAGCCACCAAACTTGGTAGGCAGATAGATAGTGACAGTTAAAAACATTTGATTCAAAAATTTAGATGGCACGGCTACCTCTGCCGCCCACCTTTTAAATTTGGGAGTTAAGTTATCTTCCACAGTTTTTGAGCTAAAGTCACCAAATTTGCTAACATGATAGCTGGCGATGTTTCCACATGGCCCACTCCCTTCGCCCCTGCATTCCCCCTTATCAACCGTTCTTTTACTGGTATCAAAGTATTCCGCAGTCGGTTGCGTCCGACTGCAACGTTTTTACTTGTTAAAGAATATAGATTTTAAATGTTTTGGTTTTTTTTTTTATACTTTGATACCGAAGGTCTCATAGTATATTGGTTTTGTGCAATGTCCGTCATGGTGTCTGTCTGTCAGTCCGTCCGTATGAACGCAACTTTTTTCGACACCCGTAAAGCTAGAGACTTGAAACTTTGCAATTATGTTTATCTATAGACGGTTCAGATAAAGTGTTAAGATTGGGTTGCCACGCCTACTAGGAGGCTGGGAAATCGATAAATTCGATAACTGAAAGCCGATAAAACCAAATATTTCTCACATTCTTACAGCTAGAGTTACCAAATTTTGCACGCAGATAGCTAGTCAAGTCCCTGAAAAAACTGCATAAATATTTTGGATGCCACGCCCACTCCTTCCGCACATTTTTTGGGCTAGAGCCACTAAATTTTGTGTCAAGATAGATATTGACGTTCCACAAAAAAATGCATCAAAATTTTGGATGCCACGCCCCCCGATTCCGCCCCCATCCCCCCTTCTCCATAAAATTGGAAACGCCTATAGTTTTCACATTTTTTGGGCTAGAGCCACCAAATTTTGTGTCAAGATAGATATTGACGTTCCCCAAAAAAGTGCATCAAAATTTTGGATGTCACGCCCCCTGATTCCGCCCCCATCCCCCCTTTACCATGAAATTGGAAACGCTTATAGTTTTCAAATTTTTGTGGTACTGACGTTCCCCATCAAAACTTGGATGCCACGCCGCCTGATTCCGCCACCATCCCGCCTTCTTCTTGAAATTGGAAACGCCTGTAGTTTTCACATTTTTCGAGCTAGAGTCACCTAATTTGTGTGTGTGTGTGTGTGTGTGTGTGTGTGTGTGTGTGTGTGTGTGTGTGTGTGTGTGTGTGTGTGTATATAGTTTTCACATTTTTTGGTACTGACGTTCCCCATCAAAACTTGGATGCCACGCCGCCTGATTCCGCCCCCATCCCCTCTTCTTCTTGAAATTGGAAACGCCTATAGTTTTCACATTTTTCGAGCTAGAGTCACCAAATTTGGTAGGAAGATATATGGTGACATCTTCAAAAGGTCTGCATCAAAATTAGGATGCCACGCCCACCTCTGCCGCCCACTATTTAAAATCGGAAATTTCGATATCTCTTATAGTTTTTAAGCTAGAGCCCGTAAATTGGGTAGAAAGATAGAAAGCAGCATCTACCAAAGATTTGCATCAAAATTTTGAATGCCACGCCCACCTAAGCCACCCGCCTTATAAAATCGGAATCGGCTATATCTTTAACAGATTTTGAGCTAGAGCCACCAAACTTGGTAGGCAGATAGATAGTGACAGTTAAAAACATTTGATTCAAAAATTTAGATGGCACGGCTACCTCTGCCGCCCACCTTTTAAATTTGGGAGTTAAGTTATCTTCCACAGTTTTTGAGCTAAAGTCACCAAATTTGCTAACATGATAGCTGGCGATGTTTCCACATGGCCCACTCCCTTCGCCCCTGCATTCCCCCTTATCAACCTTATCTCATAGTATATTGGTTTTGTGCAATGTCCGTCATGGTGTCTGTCTGTCAGTCCGTCCATATGAACGCAACTTTTTTCGACACCCGTAAAGCTAGAGACTTGAAACTTTGCAATTATGTTTATCTATAGACGGTTCAGATAAAGTGTTAAGATTGGGTTGCCACGCCTACTAGGAGGCTGGGAAATCGATAAATTCGATAACTGAAAGCCGATAAAACCAAATATTTCTCACATTCTTACAGCTAGAGTTACCAAATTTTGCACGCAGATAGCTAGTCAAGTCCCTGAAAAAACTGCATAAAAATTTTGGATGCCACGCCCACTCCTTCCGCACATTTTTTGGGCTAGAGCCACTAAATTTTGTGTCAAGATAGATATTGACGTTCCTCAAAATAGTGCATCAAAATTTTGTATGTCACGCCCCCTGATTTCGCCCCCATCCCCCTTCTCAAAAGAAATTGGAAACGCCAAAAGTTTTCACATTTTTTGGGCTAGAGCCACCAAATTTTGTGTCAAGATAGATATTGACGTTCCCCAAAAAAGTGCATCAAAATTTTGGATGTCACGCCCCCTGATTCCGCCCCCATCCCCCCTTCACCATGAAATTGGAAACGCTTATAGTTTTCACATTTTTATACTTTGATACCGAAGGTCTCATAGTATATTGGTTTTGTGCAATGTCCGTCATGGTGTCCGTCTGTGCGTCTGTCCGTCTGTCCGTCTGTATGAACGCAACTTTTTTCGACACCCGTAAAGCTAGAGACTTGAAACATTGCAATTATGTTTGTCTATAGGCGTGACAGATAAAGTGTCAAGATTGGGGTGCCACGCCTACTAGGAGGCTGGGAAATCGATAAAATCGATAACATAAAACCGATAAAACCAAATATTTCTCACATTCTTACAGCTAGAGTTACCAAATTTTGCACGCAGATAGCTAGTCATGTCCTTGAAAAAACTGCATCAAAATTTTGGATGCCACGCCCACTCCTTCCGCCCCCATCATCCCTGCTCCTTGAAACTGGAAACGCCTATAGTTTTTACATCTTTTGGGCTAGAGCCACCAAATTTTGTGTCAAGATAGATATTGACGTTCCCCAAAAAAATTCATCAAAATTTTGGATGCCACGCCCCCTGCTTCCGCCCCCATCCCCCCTTCTCCATGAAATTGGAAACGCATATAGTTTTCACATTTTTGCAATTATGTTTGTCTATAGGCGCGACAGATAAAGTGTCAAGATTGGGGTGCCACGCCTACTAGGAGGCTGGGAAATCGATAAAATCGATAACATAAAACCGATAAAACCAAATATTTCTCACATTCTTACAGCTAGAGTTACCAAATTTTGCACGCAGATAGCTAGTCATGTCCTTGAAAAAACTGCATCAAAATTTTGGATGCCACGCCCACTCCTTCCGCCCCCATCATCCCTGCTCCTTGAAACTGGAAACGCCTATAGTTTTTACATCTTTTGGGCTAGAGCCATCAAATTTTGTGTCAAGATAGATATTGACGTTCCCCAAAAAAATGCAACAAAATTTTGGATGCCACGCCCCTAATTGCGCCCCCATCCCCTCTTCTCCATGAAATTGGAAACGACTATAGTTTTCACATTTTTTGGGCTAGAGCCACCAAATTTTGTGTCAAGATAGATATTGACGTTCCCCATAAAAATGCATCAAAATTTTGGATGCCACGCCAGTAAATCCGCCCCCATCCCCCCATCTCCATGAAATCGGAAACACCTATAGTTTTCACATTTTTTGGGCTAGAGCCACAAAATTTTGTGTCAAGATAGGTACTACCGTTCCCCATCAAAAATTGGATGCCACGTCCCCTAATTCCGCCCCCATCCCCCCTTCTCCATGAAATTGGAAACGCCTATAGTTTTTACATCTTTTGGGCTAGAGCCATCAAATTTTGTGTCAAGATAGATATTGACGTTCCCCAAAAAAATGCAACAAAATTTTGGATGCCACGCCCCTAATTGCGCCCCCATCCCCTCTTCTCCATGAAATTGGAAACGACTATAGTTTTCACATTTTTTGGGCTAGAGCCACCAAATTTTGTGTCAAGATAGATATTGACGTTCCCCATAAAAATTGATCAAAACTTTGGATGCCACGCCCACACCTTCCGCCCACTATTTAAAATCGGAAATTTCGATATCTCTTATAGTTTTTAAGCTAGAGCCCCTAAATTGGGTAGAGAGATAGAATGCAGCATCTACCAAAGATGTGCATCAAAATTTTGGATGCCACGCCCACCTAAGCCACCCGCCTTATAAAATCGGAATCGGCTATATCTCTAACAATTTTTGAGCTTGAGCCACCAAACTTTTTATGAATAGAGATGGTGACAGTTAAAAACATTTGATTCAAAAATTAAGATGCCACGCCTACCTCTGCCGCCCACCTTTTAAATTTGGGAGTTAAGTTATCTTCCACAGCTTTTGAGCTAAAGTCACCAAATTTGGTAACATGATAGCTGGCGATGTTTACCACATGGCCCACTCCCTTCGCCCCTGCATTCTCCCTTATCAACCGTTCTTTTACTGGTATCAAAGTATTCCGCAGTCGGTTGCGTCCGACTGCAACGTTTTTACTTGTTATACTCTGTTTTATGTCCCATGGCAGGATTTTTTTTTTTTTTATATATGTATTTTACGCTTAACGCCTCGCCATTTCTGCGTTTGTTTGATTAATGTACAAGGCCAAATAAAAGTCCCGAATTGTCCCAGGCGTTCTAATAAAATGCAAATTGAAATCGCCTCGAATTATAATACCCGAACCCAAGCTGTGTACTAAGGGTATACTCCGTTAAAGGCAAGTTGGTTGCCACCATTATTTACAGCCATTTGTATTCAAGAAGTAGCTAACATAAAAATCGTCATGGAAAAAGTCCCATTTAAATCCTAATTGCCTTCTAAAACACCAAGCAAATTTTTTAAGTCGGTTCAAGTATTTAATAGTTGTAAGCATACGGAAAACGTTTTTACTTGTTTGGTACTGACGTTCCCCATCAAAACTTGGACGCCACGCCGCCTGATTCCGCCACCATCCACAATTCTTCTTGAAATTGGAAACGCCTATAGTTTTCACATTTTTCGAGCTAGAGTCACCAAATTTTGTGTCAAGATAGATATTGACGTTCCCCAAAAAAGTGCATCAAAATTTTGGATGTCACGCCCACCTAAGCCACCCGCCTTATAAAATCGGAATCGGCTATATCTTTAACAGATTTCGAGCTAGAGCCACCAAATTTTGTGTCAAGATAGGTACGGGCGTTCCCCATCAAAATTTGGGTGCCACGCCCCCTGGCTCCGCCCCCACCCCCCTTCTCTATGAAATTGGAAACGCCTACAGTTTGCACATTTTTTGGGCTAGAGCCACCAAATTTGGTGTCAAGATAGGTACTGACGTTCCCCATCAAAACTTGGATGCCACGCCGCCTGATTCCGCAGATTTTGAGCTGAAGCCACCAAACTTGGTAGGCAGATAGAAAGTGACAGTTAAAAACATTTGATTCAAAAATTTAGATGCCACGCCTACCTCTGCCGCCCACCTTTTAAATTTGGGAGTTAAGTTATCTTCCACAGTTTTTGAGCTAAAGTCACCAAATTTGGTAACATGATATCTGGCGATGTTTCCACATGGCCCACTCCCTTCGCCCCTGCATTCCCCCTTATCAACCGTTCTTTTACTGGTATCAAAGTATTCCGCAGTCGGTGTCGTCCGACTGCAATGTTTTTAATTGTTAAAGAATATAGATTTTAAATGTTTTGGTATTTTTTTTTTTACTGTGATACCGAAGGTCTCATAGTATATTGGTTTTGTGCAATGTCCGTCATGGTGTCTGTCTGTCCATCCGTCCGTATGAACGCAACTTTTTTCGACACCCGTAAAGCTAGAGACTTGAAACCTTGTAATTATGTTTATCTATAGACGGTACAGATAAAGTGTTAAGATTGGGTTGCCACGCCTACTAGGAGGCTGGGAAATCGATAAATTCGATAGCTGAAAACCGATAAAACCAAATATTTCTCACATTCTTACAGCTAGAGTTACCAAATTTTCCACGCCGATAGCTAGTCAAGTCCCTGAAAAAACTGCATAAAAATTTTGGATGCCACGCCCACTCCTTCCGCCCCCATCACCACTTCTTCTTGAAATTGGAAACGCCTGTAGTTTTCACATTTTTCGAGCTAGAGTCACCAAACTTGGTTGGATGCCACGCCCACCTCTGCCGCCCACTATTTAAAATCGGAAATTTCGATATCTCTTATAGTTTTTAAGCTAGAGCCCGTAAATTGGGTAGAAAGATAGAAGGCAGCATCTACCAAAGATCTGCATCAAAATTTTGAATGTCACGCCCACCTAAGCCACCCGCCTTATAAAATCGGAATCGGCTATATCTTTAACAGTTTTTGAGCTAGAGCCACCAAACTTGGTAGGCAGATAGATAGTGACAGTTAAAAACATTTGATTCAAAAATTTAGATGCCACGTCTACCTCTGCCGCCCACCTTTTAAATTTGGGAGTTAAGTTATCTTCCACAGTTTTTGAGCTAAAGTCACCAAATTTGGTAACATGATAGCTGGCGATGTTTCCACATGGCCCACTCCCTTCGCCCCTGCATTCCCCCTTATCAACCTTATCTCATAGTATATTGGTTTTGTGCAATGTCCGTCATGGTGTCTGTCTGTCAGTCCGTCCGTATGAACGCAACTTTTTTCGACACCCGTAAAGATAGAGACTTGAAACCTTGTAATTATGTTTATCTATAGACGGTTCAGATAAAGTGTTAAGATTGGGTTGCCACGCCTACTAGGAGGCTGGGAAATCGATAAATTCGATAACTGAAAACCGATAAAACCAAATATTTCTCACATTCTTACAGCTAGAGTTACCAAATTTTGCACGCAGATAGCTAGTCAAGTCCCTGAAAAAACTGCATAAAAATTTTGGATGCCACGCCCACTCCTTCCGCACATTTTTTGGGCTAGAGCCACTAAATTTTGTGTCAAGATAGATATTGACGTTCCACAAAAAAATGCATCAAAATTTTGGATGCCACGCCCCCGATTCCGCCCCCATCCCCCCTTATCCATAAAATTGGAAACGCCAATAGTTTTCACATTTTTTGGGCTAGAGCCACCAAATTTTGTGTCAAGATAGATATTGACGTTCTCCAAAAAAGTGCATCAAAATTTTGGATGTCACGCCCACCTAAGCCACCCGCCTTATAAAATCGGAATCGGCTATATCTCTAACAGATTTCGAGCTAGAGCCACCAAATTTTGTGTCAAGATAGGTACGGGCGTTCCCCATCAAAATTTGGGTGCCACGCCCCCTGGTTCCGCCCCCACCCCCCTTCTCTATGAAATTGGAAACGCCTATAGTTTGCACATTTTTTGGGCTAGAGCCACCAAATTTGGTGTCAA
Source organism: Scaptomyza hsui (assembly GCA_018152825.1). NCBI lineage: Eukaryota > Metazoa > Arthropoda > Insecta > Diptera > Drosophilidae > Scaptomyza > Scaptomyza hsui. Next base: position 581,709 of record JAECXO010000007.1, read on the forward strand.
GATAGGTACTGACGTTCCCCATCAAAACTTGGATGCCACGCCGCCTGATTCCGCAGATTTTGAGCTGAAGCCACCAAACTTGGTAGGCAGATAGAAAGTGACAGTTAAAAACATTTGATTCAAAAATTTAGATGCCACGCCTACCTCTGCCGCCCACCTTTTAAATTTGGGAGTTAAGTTATCTTCCACAGTTTTTGAGCTAAAGTCACCAAATTTGGTAACATGATAGCTGGCGATGTTTCCACATGGCCCCTTTCGCCCCTGCATTCCCCCTTATCAACCGTTCTTTTACTGGTATCAAAGTATTCCGCAGTCGGTTGCGTCCGTCTGCAACGTTTTTACTTGTTAAAGAATATAGATTTTATATGTTTTGGTTTTTTTTTTATATACTTTGATACCGAAGGTCTCATAGTATATTGGTTTTGTGCAATGTCCGTCATGGTGTCTGTCTGTCAGTCCGTCCGTATGAACGCAACTTTTTTCGACACCCGTAAAGCTAGAGACTTGAAACTTTGCAATTATGTTTATCTATAGACGGTTCAGATAAAGTGTTAAGATTGGGTTGCCACGCCTACTAGGAGGCTGGGAAATCGATACATTCGATAACTGAAAACCGATAAAACCAAATATTTCTCACATTCTTACAGCTAGAGTTACCAAATTTTGCACGCAGATAGCTAGTCAAGTCCCTGAAAAAACTGCATAAAAATTTTGGATGCCACGCCCACTCCTTCCCAAATTTTTGGGCTAGAGCCACTAAATTTTGTGTCAAGATAGATATTGACGTTCCACAAAAAAATGCATCAAAATTTTGGATGCCACGCCCCCGATTCCGCCCCCCATCCCCCTTATCCATAAAATTGGAAACGCCAATAGTTTGCACATTTTTTGGGCTAGAGCCACCAAATTTTGTGTCAAGATAGATATTGACGTTCCCCAAAAAAGTGCATCAAAATTTTGGATGTCACGCCCCCTGATTCCGCCCCCATCCCCCCTTCACCATGAAATTGGAAACGCTTATAGTTTTCACATTTTTTGGTACTGACGTTCCCCATCAAAACTTGGACGCCACGCCGCCTGATTCCGCCCCCATCCACAATTCTTCTTGAAATTGGAAACGCCTATAGTTTTCACATTTTTCGAGCTAGAGTCAAAAAATTTTGTGTCAAGATAGATATTGACGTTCTCCAAAAAAGTGCATCAAAATTTTGGATGTCACGCCCACCTAAGCCACCCGCCTTATAAAATCGGAATCGGCTATATCTTTAACAGATTTCGAGCTAGAGCCACCAAATTTTGTGTCAAGATAGGTAAGGGCGTTCCCAAACCAAAATTTGGGTGCCACGCCCCCTGGTTCCGCCCCCACCCCCTTCTCTATGAAATTGGAAACGCCTATAGTTTTCACATTTTTTGGGCTAGAGCCACCAAATTTGGTGTCAGGATAGGTACTGACGTTCCCCATCAAAACTTGGATGCCACGCCGCCTGATTCCGCAGATTTTGAGCTGAAGCCACCAAACTTGGTAGGCAGATAGAAAATGACAGTTAAAAACATTTGATTCAAAAATTTAGATGCCACGCCTACCTCTGCCGCCCACCTTTTAAATTTGGGAGTTAAGTTATCTTCCACAGTTTTTGAGCTAAAGTCACCAAATTTGGTAACATGATATCTGGCGATGTTTCCACATGGCCCACTCCCTTCGCCCCTGCATTCCCCCTTATCAACCGTTCTTTTACTGGTATCAAAGTATTCCGCAGTCGGTGTCGTCCGACTGCAACGTTTTTAATTGTTAAAGAATATAGATTTTAAATGTTTTGGTATTTTTTTTTATACTGTGATACCGAAGGTCTCATAGTATATTGGTTTTGTGCAATGTCCGTCATGGTGTCTGTCTGTCCATCCGTCCGTATGAACGCAACTTTTTTCGACACCCGTAAAGCTAGAGACTTGAAACCTTGCAATTATGTTTATCTATAGACGGTACGGATAAAGTACTAAGATTGGAAACGCCTATAGTTTTCACATTTTTTGGGCTAGAGCCACCAAATTTTGTGTCAAGATAGGTACTGACGTTCCCCATCAAAACTTGGATGCCACGACCACTCCTTCCGCCCCCATCATCCCTGCTCCTTGGAATTGGAATCGCGTATAGCTTTCACATTTTGTGGGGTAGAGCCACCAAATTTTGTGTGAAGATAGATATTGACGTTTCCCAAAAAAATGCATCAAAATTGTGGATGCCACGCCTCCTGATTCCGCCCCCATCCCACCTTCTCCATGAAATTGGAAACGCCTATAGTTTTCACATATTTTGGGCTAGAGCCACCAAATTTTGTGTCAAGATAGGTACTGACGTTCCCCATCAAAACTTGGATGCCACGCCCCCTGATTCCGCCCCCATCCCCCCTTCTTCTTGAAATTGGAAACGCCTATAGTTTTCACATTTTTCGAGCTAGAGTCACCAAATTTGGTAGGAAGATATATGGTGACATCTACAAAAGGTCTGCATCAAAAATTAGGATGCCACGCCCACCTCTGCCGCCCACTATTTAAAATCGGAAATTTCGATATCTCTTATAGTTTTTAAGCTAGAGCCCGTAAATTGGGTAGAAAGATAGAAGGCAGCATCTACCAAAGATCTGCATCAAAATTTTGAATGTCACGCCCACCTAAGCCACCCGCCTTATAAAATCGGAATCGGCTATATCTTTAACAGATTTTGAGCTAAAGCCACCAAACTTGGTAGGCAGATAGATAGTGACAGTTAAAAACATTTGATTCAAAAATTTGAAGCCACGCCTACCTCTGCCGCCCACCTTTTAAATTTGGGAGTTAAGTTATCTTCCACAGTTTTTGAGCTAAAGTCACCAAATTTGGTAACATGATAGCTGGCGATGTTTCCACATGGCCCACTCCCTTCGCCCCTGCATTCCCCCTTATCAACCGTTCTTTTACTGGTATCAAAGTATTCCGCAGTCGGTTGCGTCCGACTGCAACGTTTTTACTTGTTAAAGAATATAGATTTTAAATGTTTTGGTTTTTTTTTTATACTGTGATACCGAAGGTCTCATAGTATATTGGTTTTGTGCAATGTCCGTCATGGTGTCTGCCTGTCCGTCCGTCCGTATGAACGCAACTTTTTTCGACACCCGTAAAGCTAGAGACTTGAAACTTTGTTTTTGTTTATCTATAGACGGTACAGATAAAGTGTTAAGATTGGGTTGCCACGCCTACTAGGAGGCTGGGAAATCGATAAATTCGATAACTGAAAACCGATAAAACCAAATATTTCTCACATTCTTACAGCTAGAGTTACCAAATTTTGCACGCAGATAGCTAGTCAAGTCCCTGAAAAAACTGAACACATTTTTTGGGCTAGAGCCACCAAATTTTGTGTCAAGATAGGTACTTATAGGTACTGTCAAGATAGGTACTGATTCCGCCCCCATCCCCCTTCTCCAAGAAATTGGAAACGCCTATAGTTTTCACATTTTTTGGGCTAGAGCCACCAAATTTTGTGTCAAGATAGGTACTGACGTTCCCCATCAAAACTTGGATGCCACGCCCCCTGATTCCGCCCCCATCCCCACTTCTTCTTGAAATTGGAAACGCCTATAGTTTTCACATTTTTCGAGCAAGAGTCACCAAATTTGGTAGGAAGATATATGGTGACATCTACAAAAGGTCTGCATCAAAAATTAGGATGCCACGCCCACCTCTGCCGCCCACTATTTAAAATCGGAAATTTCGATATCTCTTATAGTTTTTAAGCTAGAGCCCGTAAATTGGGTAGAAAGATAGAAGGCAGCATCTACCAAAGATCTGCATCAAAATTTTGAATGTCACGCCCACCTAAGCCACCCGCCTTATAAAATCGGAATCGGCTATATCTTTAACAGTTTTTGAGCTAGAGCCACCAAACTTGGTAGGCAGATAGATAGTGACAGTTAAAAACATTTGATTCAAAAATTTAGATGCCACGTCTACCTCTGCCGCCCACCTTTTAAATTTGGGAGTTAAGTTATCTTCCACAGTTTTTGAGCTAAAGTCAACAAATTTGGTAACATGATAGCTGGCGATGTTTCCACATGGCCCACTCCCTTCGCCCCTGCATTCCCCCTTATCAACCTTATCTCATAGTAAGGTGCGTTTCATAATCATAAGACACTTTAAAATTTTAATTTTAAAACTCAACAAAAACTAATCAACACATTTAAGCAAGCGATTTCTTAGAAATATATGATCTCCTAGCTATAGTCTACTACGAAGAACCGTTAGTGGCGCCAATTCTCTTGCATTCCAAAGAACCGTTGTCTTTTTGCATGCGACGCTCTGTTTTCTTCAATTTGCGCCGTTTCACAATGATAAGACAGTTGTCGAAAATTTAACTTTTGTGAACTTGAATGTAATAAGTTCGATTTTGTTTGATGATTTATTGAATATTTAATCATTTTTAACTAATATGCCGCGAGGTACGATATTGTCACATGAAGAGCGTGGAAAAATTTTGGCCTACAATGAATCCGGCCTCTCACTATCTCTAATTTCGAGAAAAATGAATAGAAGTCGATGCGTAGTTCGAAATTTTTTGCGTAATTCCACCTAATTACGATGTTTTGAAGCCTACGGGTAGAAAACTTGCGCTTTCTGACCGAGATCAGCGACGGATTATTAGTAAGAGTTCAAACTCATTCGTTTCATGCTCCAGTTTGGCCGCGTCTGTGGACAATAAAGTGTCAAAAACCACGATTTGGCGCACCCTGCAGAGGAGCAAGTGTATACAGTACTCGAAAATGTTGAAAGCACCACATCTCCTGCCACGGCACAAGGAGGCGCGGCTTAAATTTGCGGAAGATCATCTTTCTACTGACTGGAACACAGTAAGTAAATAATCAGGTTCTAAAATTCCTCTGATTTACAATTTTCCTTTGACAGATTATTTTTTCGGACGAAAAGAAGTGGAATCTTGATGGTCCTGATGGCTCCCGATGCTATTGGAGAGATTTGCGAAAGGATCCCATTTACTTTTCCAAACGAAATTTTGGTGGTGGTTCGGTTATGGTGTGGGGTGCGTTTACATCGAAAGCCACTTTGGAACTTCAGTTCACATCATCTCGAATGAACAGCGCGGAGTACATTGGAGTATTAGAATGCGGTCTCCTTCCGTATCTTGAAGCTAATAGAGAAGTACCACTTGTATTTCAACAGGACAACGCTCGCATTCATGTTAGCAAGGAAACAAAACGCCTTTTAATTGATTGCTCTATCCAAACTATGGACTGGCCGGCCTGTTCTCCGGATTTAAATCCGATTGAAAATGTGTGGGGTATCTTAGTTAGACGGGTTTACGCCGAAAATCGACAATTCAACACTATTGCCGAACTAAAGACGGCAATTATTACCGAATGGGAGAAGTTGGATACCAATCTCTTAAAAAAATTATGCGATTCGATGAAAAGAAGATTGTTTTGTATTGCTACAGGTGGGGGTAACCCAATTGACTATTAACAAGTCAAATATGTGGACATAATCCTAAATAATAAATAATTAAGCAACTTATTAAATCCCTATTGAAAAGTGTCTTATGTTTCTGAAACGCCCAAATTTTTATTTTCTCCAATTAATTTTGTTCAAATAAACTAATCAACATAATGTCTACTGAAACTTGTTTGTTTTGTTGCTTAGAATATTATATATAAAAACAAATTTGATACAAAATGTATTTTCTGAAATATTAACAAAACATGGGGTGTCTTATGATTATGAAACGCACCTTATATTGGTTTTGTGCAATGTCCGTCATGGTGTCTGTCTGTCAGTCCGTCCGTATGAACGCAACTTTTTTCGACACCCGTAAAGATAGAGACTTGAAACCTTGTAATTATGTTTATCTATAGACGGTTCAGATAAAGTGTTAAGATTGGGTTGCCACGCCTACTAGGAGGCTGGGAAATCGATAAATTCGATAACTGAAAACCGATAAAACCAAATATTTCTCACATTCTTACAGCTAGAGTTACCAAATTTTGCACGCAGATAGCTAGTCAAGTCCCTGAAAAAACTGCATAAAAATTTTGGATGCCACGCCCACTCCTTCCGCACATTTTTGGGCTAGAGCCACTAAATTTTGTGTCAAGATAGATATTGACGTTCCACAAAAAATGCATCAAAATTTTGGATGCCACGCCCCCGATTCCGCCCCCATCCCCCTTATCCATAAAATTGGAAACGCCAATAGTTTTCACATTTTTTGGTACTGACGTTCCCCATCAAAACTTGGACGCCACGCCGCCTGATTCCGCCCCCATCCACAATTCTTCTTGAAATTGGAAACGCCTATAGTTTTCACATTTTTCGAGCTAGAGTCACCAAATTTGGTAGGAAGATATATGGTGACATCTACAAAAGGTCTGCATCAAAAATTAGGATGCCACGCCCACCTCTGCCGCCCACTATTTAAAATCGGAAATTTCGATATCTCTTATAGTTTTTAAGCTGGAGCCCGTAAATTGGGTAGAAAGATAGAAGGCAGCATCTACCAAAGATCTGCATCAAAATTTTGAATGTCACGCCCACCTAAGCCACCCGCCTTATAAAATCGGAATCGGCTATATCTTTAACAGTTTTTGAGCTAGAGCCACCAAACTTGGTAGGCAGATAGATAGTGACAGTTAAAAACATTTGATTCAAAAATTTAGATGCCACGTCTACCTCTGCCGCCCACCTTTTAAATTTGGGAGTTAAGTTATCTTCCACAGTTTTTGAGCTAAAGTCACCAAATTTGGTAACATGATAGCTGGCGATGTTTCCACATGGCCCACTCCCTTCGCCCCTGCATTCCCCCTTATCAACCTTATCTCATAGTATATTGGTTTTGTGCAATGTCCGTCATGGTGTCTGTCTGTCAGTCCGTCCGTATGAACGCAACTTTTTTCGACACCCGTAAAGCTAGAGACTTGAAACCTTGTAATTATGTTTATCTATAGACGGTTCAGATAAAGTGTTAAGATTGGGTTGCCACGCCTACTAGGAGGCTGGGAAATCGATAAATTCGATAACTGAAAACCGATAAAACCAAATATTTCTCACATTCTTACAGCTAGAGTTACCAAATTTTGCACGCAGATAGCTAGTCATGTCCCTGAAAAAACTGCATCAAAATTTTGGATGTCACGCCCCCGATTCCGCCCCCATCCCCCTTATCCATAAAATTGGAAACGCCAATAGTTTTCACATTTTTTGGGCTAGAGCCACCAAATTTTGTGTCAAGATAGATATTGACGTTCCCCAAAAAAGTGCATCAAAATTTTGGATGTCACGCCCCCTGATTCCGCCCCCATCCCCTTCACCATGAAATTGGAAACGCTTATAGTTTTCACATTTTTTGGTACTGACGTTCCCCATCAAAACTTGGACGCCACGCCGCCTGATTCCGCCCCCATCCACAATTCTTCTTGAAATTGGAAACGCCTATAGTTTTCACATTTTTCGAGCTAGAGTCACCAAATTTTGTGTCAAGATAGATATTGACGTTCTCCAAAAAAGTGCATCAAAATTTTGGGTGCCACGCCCCCTGGTTCCGCCCCCACCCCCCTTCTCTATGAAATTGGAAACGCCTATAGTTTTCACATTTTTTGGGCTAGAGCCACCAAATTTGGTGTCAAGATAGGTACTGACGTTCCCCATCAAAACTTGGATGCCACGCCGCCTGATTCCGCAGATTTTGAGCTGAAGCCACCAAACTTGGTAGGCAGATAGAAAATGACAGTTAAAAACATTTGATTCAAAAATTTAGATGCCACGCCTACCTCTGCCGCCCACCTTTTAAATTTGGGAGTTAAGTTATCTTCCACAGTTTTTGAGCTAAAGTCACCAAATTTGGTAACATGATATCTGGCGATGTTTCCACATGGCCCACTCCCTTCGCCCCTGCATTCCCCTTATCAACCGTTCTTTTACTGGTATCAAAGTATTCCGCAGTCGGTGTCGTCCGACTGCAACGTTTTTAATTGTTAAAGAATATAGATTTTAAATGTTTTAGTATTTTTTTTTATACTGTGATACCGAAGGTTTCATAGTATATTGGTTTTGTGCAATGTCCGTCATGGTGTCTGTCTGTCCATCCGTCCGTATGAACGCAACTTTTTTCGACACCCGTAAAGCTAGAGACTTGAAACCTTGTAATTATGTTTATCTATAGACGGTACAGATAAAGTGTTAAGATTGGGCTGCCACGCCTACTAGGAGGCTGGGAAATCGATAAATTCGATAGCTGAAAACCGATAAAACCAAATATTTCTCACATTATTACAGCTAGAGTTACCAAATTTTCCACGCCGATAGCTAGTCAAGTCCCTGAAAAAACTGCATAAAAATTTTGGATGCCACGCCCACTCCTTCCGCCCCCATCACCACTTCTTCTTGAAATTGGAAACGCCTGTAGTTTTCACATTTTTCGAGCTAGAGTCACCAAACTTGGTTGGAAGATATATGGTGACATCTACAAAAGGTCTGCATCAAAAATTAGGATGCCACGCCCACCTCTGCCGCCCACTATTTAAAATCGGAAATTTCGATATCTCTTATAGTTTTTAAGCTAGAGCCCGTAAATTGGGTAGAAAGATAGAAGGCAGCATCTACCAAAGATCTGCATCAAAATTTTGAATGTCACGCCCACCTAAGCCACCCGCCTTATAAAATAGGAATCGGCTATATCTTTAACAGATTTTGAGCTAAAGCCACCAAACTTGGTAGGCAGATAGATAGTGACAGTTAAAAACATTTGATTCAAAAATTTGAAGCCACGCCTACCTCTGCTGCCCACCTTTTAAATTTGGGAGTTAAGTTATCTTCCACAGTTTTTGAGCTAAAGTCACCAAATTTGGTAACATGATAGCTGGCGATGTTTCCACATGGCCCACTCCCTTCGCCCCTGCATTCCCACTTATCAACCGTTCTTTTACTGGTATCAAAGTATTCCGCAGTCGGTTGCGTCCGACTGCAACGTTTTTACTTGTTAAAGAATATAAATTTTAAATGTTTTGGTTTTTATACTTTGATACCGAAGGTCTCATAGTATATTGGTTTTGTGCAATGTCCTTCATGGTGTCTGTCTGTCCATCCGTCCGTATGAACGCAACTTTTTTCGACACCCGTAAAGCTAGAGACTTGAAACCTTGTAATTATGTTTATCTATAGACGGTACAGATAAAGTGTTAAGATTGGGCTGCCACGCCTACTAGGAGGCTGGGAAATCGATAAATTCGATAGCTGAAAACCGATAAAACCAAATATTTCTCACATTCTTACAGCTAGAGTTACCAAATTTTCCACGCCGATAGCTAGTCAAGTCCCTGAAAAAACTGCATAAAAATTTTGGATGCCACGCCCACTCCTTCCGCCCCCCATCACCACTTCTTCTTGAAATTGGAAACGCCTGTAGTTTTCACATTTTTTCGAGCTAGAGTCACCAAACTTGGTTGGAAGATATATGGTGACATCTACAAAAGGTCTGCATCAAAAATTAGGATGCCACGCCCACCTCTGCCGCCCACTATTTAAAATCGGAAATTTCGATATCTCTTATAGTTTTTAAGCTAGAGCCCGTAAATTGGGTAGAAAGAAAGAAGGCAGCATCTACCAAAGATCTGCATCAAAATTTTGAATGTCACGCCCACCTAAGCCACCCGCCTTATAAAATCGGAATCGGCTATATCTTTAACAGATTTTGAGCTAAAGCCACCAAACTTGGTAGGCAGATAGATAGTGACAGTTAAAAACATTTGATTCAAAAAAATTGAAGCCACGCCTACCTCTGCCGCCCACCTTTTAAATTTGGGAGTTAAGTTATCTTCCACAGTTTTTGAGCTAAAGTCACCAAATTTGGTAACATGATAGCTGGCGATGTTTCCACATGGCCCACTCCCTTCGCCCCTGCATTCCCCCTTATCAACCGTTCTTTTACTGGTATCAAAGTATTCCGCAGTCGGTTGCGTCCGACTGCAACGTTTTTACTTGTTAAAGAATATAGATTTTAAATGTTTTGGTTTTTTTTTTTTATACTTTGATACCGAAGGTCTCAGAGTATATTGGTTTTGTGCAATGTCCGTCATGGTGTCTGTCTGTCCATCCGTCCGTATGAACGCAACTTTTTTCGACACCCGTAAAGCTAGAGACTTGAAACCTTGTAATTATGTTTATCTATAGACGGTACAGATAAAGTGTTAAGATTGGGTTGCCACGCCTACTAGGAGGCTGGGAAATCGATAAATTCGATAACTGAAAACCGATAAAACCAAATATTTCTCACATTCTTACAGCTAGAGTTACCAAATTTTCCACGCCGATAGCTAGTCAAGTCCCTGAAAAAACTGCATAAAAATTTTGGATGCCACGCCCACTCCTTCCGCCCCCATCACCACTTCTTCTTGAAATTGGAAACGCCTGTAGTTTTCACATTTTTCGAGCTAGAGTCACCAAACTTGGTTGGAAGATATATGGTGACATCTACAAAAGGTCTGCATCAAAAATTAGGATGCCACGCCCACCTCTGCCGCCCACTATTTAAAATCGGAAATTTCGATATCTCTTATAGTTTTTAAGCTAGAGCCCGTAAATTGGGTAGAAAGATAGAAGGCAGCATCTACCAAAGATCTGCTTCAAAATTTTGAATGTCACGCCCACCTAAGCCACCCGCCTTATAAAATCGGAATCGGCTATATCTTTAACAGTTTTTGAGCTAGAGCCACCAAACTTGGTAGGCAGATAGATAGTGACAGTTAAAAACATTTGATTCAAAAATTTAGATGCCATGCCTACCTCTGCCGCCCACCTTTTAAATTTGGGAGTTAAGTTATCTTCCACAGTTTTTGAGCTAAAGTCACCAAATTTGGTAACATGATAGCTGGCGATGTTTCCACATGGCCCACTCCCTTCGCCCCTGCATTCCCCCTTATCAACCGTTCTTTTACTGGTATCAAAGTATTCCGCAGTCGGTTGCGTCCGACTGCAACGTTTTTACTTGTTAAAGAATATAGATTTTAAATGTTTTGGTTTTTTTTTTATACTTTGATACCGAAGGTCTCATAGTATATTGGTTTTGTGCAATGTCCGTCATGGTGTCTGTCTGTCAGTCCGTCCGTATGAACGCAACTTTTTTCGACACCCGTAAAGCTAGAGACTTGAAACTTTGCAATTATGTTTATCTATAGACGGTTCAGATAAAGTGTTAAGATTGGGCTGCCACGCCTACTAGGAGGCTGGGAAATCGATAAATTCGATAACTGAAAACCGATAAAACCAAATATTTCTCACATTCTTACAGCTAGAGTTACCAAATTTTGCACGCAGATAGCTAGTCAAGTCCCTGAAAAAACTGCATAAAAAATTTGGATGCCACGCCCACTCCTTCCGCACATTTTTTGGGCTAGAGCCACTAAATTTTGTGTCAAGATAGATATTGACGTTCCACAAAAAAATGCATCAAAATTTTGGATGCCACGCCCCCGATTCCGCCCCCATCCCCCCTTATCCATAAAATTGGAAACGCCAATAGTTTTCACATTTTTTGGGCTAGAGCCACCAAATGTTGTGTCAAGATAGATATTGACGTTCCCCAAAAAAGTACATCAAAATTTTGGATGTCACGCCCCCTGATTCCGCCCCCATCCCCCTTCACCATGAAATTGGAAACGCTTATAGTTTTCACATTTTTTGGTACTGACGTTCCCCATCAAAACTTGGACGCCACGCCGCCCTGTTCCGCCCCCATCCACAATTCTTCTTGAAATTGGAAACGCCTATAGTTTTCACATTTTTCGAGCTAGAGTCACCAAATTTTGTGTCAAGATAGATATTGACGTTCTCCAAAAAAGTGCATCAAAATTTTGGATGTCACGCCCACCTAAGCCACCCGCCTTATAAAATCGGAATCGGCTATATCTTTAACAGATTTCGAGCTAGAGCCACCAAATTTTGTGTCAAGATAGGTACGGGCGTTCCCCATCAAAATTTGGGTGCCACGCCCCTGGTTCCGCCCACACCCCCTTCTCTATGAAATTGGAAACGCCTATAGTTTGCACATTTTTTGGGCTAGAGCCACCAAATTTGGTGTCAAGATAGGTACTGACGTTCCCCATCAAAACTTGGATGCCACGCCGCCTGATTCCGCAGATTTTGAGCTGAAGCCACCAAACTTGGTAGGCAGATAGAAAGTGACAGTTAAAAACATTTGATTCAAAAATTTAGATGCCACGCCTACCTCTGCCGCCCACCTTTTAAATTTGGGAGTTAAGTTATCTTCCACAGTTTTTGAGCTAAAGTCACCAAATTTGGTAACATGATATCTGGCGATGTTTCCACATGGCCCACTCCCTTCGCCCCTGCATTCCCCCTTATCATCCGTTCTTTTACTGGTATCAAAGTATTCCGCAGTCGGTGTCGTCCGACTGCAACGTTTTTAATTGTTAAAGAATATAGATTTTAAATGTTTTGGTATTTTTTTTATACTGTGATACCGAAGGTCTCATAGTATATTGGTTTTGTGCAATGTCCGTCATGGTGTCTGTCTGTCCATCCGTCCGTATGAACGCAACTTTTTCAACACCCGTAAAGCTAGAGACTTGAAACCTTGTAATTATGTTTATCTATAGACGGTACAGATAAAGTGTTAAGATTGGGCTGCCACGCCTACTAGGAGGCTGGGAAATCGATAAATTCGATAGCTGAAAACCGATAAAACCAAATATTTCTCACATTATTACAGCTAGAGTTACCAAATTTTCCACGCCGATAGCTAGTCAAGTCCCTGAAAAAACTGCATAAAAATTTTGGATGCCACGCCCACTCCTTCCGCCCCCATCACCACTTCTTCTTGAAATTGGAAACGCCTGTAGTTTTCACATTTTTCGAGCTAGAGTCACCAAACTTGGTTGGAAGATATATGGTGACATCTACAAAAGGTCTGCATCAAAAATTAGGATGCCACGCCCACCTCTGCCGCCCACTATTTAAAATCGGAAATTTCGATATCTCTTATAGTTTTTAAGCTAGAGCCCGTAAATTGGGTAGAAAGATAGAAGGCAGCATCTACCAAAGATCTGCATCAAAATTTTGAATGTCACGCCCACCTAAGCCACCCGCCTTATAAAATCGGAATCGGCTATATCTTTAACAGATTTTTGAGCTAAAGCCACCAAACTTGGTAGGCAGATAGATAGTGACAGTTAAAAACATTTGATTCAAAAATTTGAAGCCACGCCTACCTCTGCCGCCCACCTTTTAAATTTGGGAGTTAAGTTATCTTCCACAGTTTTTGAGCTAAAGTCACCAAATTTGGTAACATGATAGCTGGCGATGTTTCCACATGGCCCACTCCCTTCGCCCCTGCATTCCCCCTTATCAACCGTTCTTTTACTGGTATCAAAGTATTCCGCAGTCGGTGTCGTCCGACTGCAACGTTTTTACTTGTTAAAGAATATAGATTTTAAATGTTTTGTTTTTTTTTTATACTTTGATACCGAAGGTCTCATAGTATATTGGTTTTGTGCAATGTCCGTCATGGTGTCTGTTTGTCCATCCGTCCGTATGAACGCAACTTTTTTCGACACCCGTAAAGCTAGAGACTTGAAACCTTGTAATTATGTTTATCTATAGACGGTACAGATAAAGTGTTAAGATTGGGTTGCCACGCCTACTAGGAGGCTGGGAAATCGATAAATTCGATAGCTGAAAACCGATAAAACCAAATATTTCTCACATTCTTACAGCTAGAGTTACCAAATTTTCCACGCCGATAGTTAGTCAAGTCCCTGAAAAAACTGCATAAAAATTTTGGATGCCACGCCCACTCCTTCCGCCCCCATCACCACTTCTTCTAGAAATTGGAAACGCCTGTAGTTTTCACATTTTTCGAGCTAGAGTCACCAAACTTGGTTGGAAGATATATGGTGACATCTACAAAAGGTCTGCATCAAAAATTAGGATGCCACGCCCACCTCTGCCGCCCACTATTTAAAATCGGGAATTTCGATATCTCTTATAGTTTTTAAGCTAGAGCCCGTAAATTGGGTAGAAAGATAGAAGGCAGCATCTACCAAAGATCTGCATCAAAATTTTGAATGTCACGCCCACCTAAGCCACCCGCCTTATAAAATCGGAATCGGCTATATCTTTAACAGTTTTTGAGCTAGAGCCACCAAACTTGGTAGGCAGATAGATAGTGACAGTTAAAAACATTTGATTCAAAAATTTAGATGCCATGCCTACCTCTGCCGCCCACCTTTTAAATTTGGGAGTTAAGTTATCTTCCACAGTTTTTGAGCTAAAGTCACCAAATTTGGTAACATGATAGCTGGCGATGTTTCCACATGGCCCACTCCCTTCGCCCCTGCATTCCCCCTTATCAACCGTTCTTTTACTGGTATCAAAGTATTCCGCAGTCGGTGTCGTCCGACTGCAACGTTTTTACTTGTTAAAGAATATAGATTTTAAATGTTTTGGTACATTTTTTGGGCTAGAGCCACTAAATTTGGTGTCAAGATAGATATTGACGTTCCACAAAAAAAATGCATCAAAATTTTGGATGCCACGCCCCGATTCCGCCCCCATCCCCCTTATCCATAAAATTGGAAACGCCAATAGTTTTCACATTTTTTGGGCTAGAGCCACCAAATTTTGTGTCAAGATAGATATTGACGTTCCCCAAAAAAGTGCATCAAAATTTTGGATGTCACGCCCCCTGATTCCGCCCCCATCCCCCCTTCACCATGAAATTGGAAACGCTTATAGTTTTCACATTTTTTGGTACTGACGTTCCCCATCAAAACTTGGACGCCACGCCGCCTGATTCCGCCCCCATCCACAATTCTTCTTGAAATTGGTTCCGCCCCCACCCCCCTTCTCTATGAAATTGGAAACGCCTATAGTTTGCACATTTTTTGGGCTAGAGCCACCAAATTTGGTGTCAAGATAGGTACTGACGTTCCCCATCAAAACTTGGATGCCACGCCGCCTTATTCCGCAGATTTTGAGCTAAAGCCACCAAACTTGGTAGGCAGATAGATAGTGACAGTTAAAAACATTTGATTCAAAAAATTTGAAGCCACGCCTACCTCTGCCGCCCACCTTTTAAATTTGGGAGTTAAGTTATCTTCCACAGTTTTTGAGCTAAAGTCACCAAATTTGGTAACATGATAGCTGGCGATGTTTCCACATGGCCCACTCCCTTCGCCCCTGCATTCCCCTTATCAACCGTTCTTTTACTGGTATCAGTATTCCGCAGTCGGTGTCGTCCGACTGCAACGTTTTTACTTGTTAAAGAATATAGATTTTAAATGTTTTGGTACATTTTTTGGGCTAGAGCCACTAAATTTGGTGTCAAGATAGATATTGACGTTCCACAAAAAATGCATCAAAATTTTGGATGCCACGCCCCCGATTCCGCCCCCATCCCCCTTATCCATAAAATTGGAAACGCCAATAGTTTTCACATTTTTTGGGCTAGAGCCACCAAATTTTGTGTCAAGATAGATATTGACGTTCCCCAAAAAAGTGCATCAAAATTTTGGATGTCACGCCCCCTGATTCCGCCCCCATCCCCCCTTCACCATGAAATTGGAAACGCTTATAGTTTTCACATTTTTTGGTACTGACGTTCCCCATCAAAACTTGGACGCCACGCCGCCTGATTCCGCCCCCATCCACAATTCTTCTTGAAATTGGTTCCGCCCCCACCCCCTTCTCTATGAAATTGGAAACGCCTATAGTTTGCACATTTTTTGGGCTAGAGCCACCAAATTTGGTGTCAAGATAGGTACTGACGTTCCCCATCAAAACTTGGATGCCACGCCGCCTTATTCCGCAGATTTTGAGCTAAAGCCACCAAACTTGGTAGGCAGATAGATAGTGACAGTTAAAAACATTTGATTCAAAAAATTTGAAGCCACGCCTACCTCTGCCGCCCACCTTTTAAATTTGGGAGTTAAGTTATCTTCCACAGTTTTTGAGCTAAAGTCACCAAATTTGGTAACATGATATCTGGCGATGTTTCCACATGGCCCACTCCCTTCGCCCCTGCATTCCCCCTTATCAACCGTTCTTTTACTGGTATCAAAGTATTCCGCAGTCGGTGTCGTCCGACTGCAACGTTTTTACTTGTTTAAGAATATAGATTTTAAATGTTTTGGTTTTTTTTTTTTTATACTTTGATACCGAAGGTCTCATAGTATATTGGTTTTGTGCAATGTCCGTCATGGTGTCTGTCTGTCCATCCGTCCGTATGAACGCAACATTTTTCGACACCCGTAAAGCTAGAGACTTGAAACCTTGTAATTATGTTTATCTATAGACGGTACAGATAAAGTGTTAAGATTGGGTTGCCACGCCTACTAGGAGGCTGGGAAATCGATAAATTCGATAGCTGAAAACCGATAAAACCAAATATTTCTCACATTCTTACAGCTAGAGTTACCAAATTTTCCACGCCGATAGCTAGTCAAGTCCCTGAAAAAACTGCATAAAAATTTTGGATGCCACGCCCACTCCTTCCGCCCCCATCACCACTTCTTCTTGAAATTGGAAACGCCTGTAGTTTTCACATTTTTCGAGCTAGAGTCACCAAACTTGGTTGGAAGATATATGGTGACATCTACAAAAGGTCTGCATCAAAAATTAGGATGCCACGCCCACCTCTGCCGCCCACTATTTAAAATCGGAAATTTCGATATCTCTTATAGTTTTTAAGCTAGAGCCCGTAAATTGGGTAGAAAGATAGAAGGCAGCATCTACCAAAGATCTGCTTCAAAATGTTGAATGTCACGCCCACCTAAGCCACCCGCCTTATAAAATCGGAATCGGCTATATCTTTAACATATTTTGAGCTAGAGCCACCAAACTTGGTAGGCAGATAGATAGTGACAGTTAAAAACATTTGATTCAAAAATTTAGATGCCATGCCTACCTCTGCCGCCCACCTTTTAAATTTGGGAGTTAAGTTATCTTCCACAGTTTTTGAGCTAAAGTCACCAAATTTGGTAACATGATAGCTGGCGATGTTTCCACATGGCCCACTCCCTTCGCCCCTGCATTCCCCCTTATCAACCGTTCTTTTACTGGTATCAAAGTATTCCGCAGTCGGTGTCGTCCGACTGCAACGTTTTTACTTGTTAAAGAATATAGATTTTAAATGTTTTGGTTTTTTTTTTATACTTTGATACCGAAGGTCTCATAGTATATTGGTTTTGTGCAATGTCCGTCATGGTGTCTGTCTGTCAGTCCGTCCGTATGAACGCAACATTTTTCGACACCCGTAAAGCTAGAGACTTGAAACTTTGCAATTATGTTTATCTATAGACGGTTCAGATAAAGTGTTAAGATTGGGTTGCCACGCCTACTAGGAGGCTGGGAAATCGATAAATTCGATAACTGAAAACCGATAAAACCAAATATTTCTCACATTCTTACAGCAAGAGTTACCAAATTTTCCACGCAGATAGCTAGTCAAGTCCCTGAAAAAACTGCACACATTTTTTGGGCTAGAGCCACCAAATTTTGTGTCAAGATAGGTACTGATAGGTACTGTCAAGATAGGTACTGATTCCGCCCCCATCCCCACTTCTTCTTGAAATTGGAAACGCCTATAGTTTTCACATTTTTCGAGCTAGAGTCAGCAAATTTGGTAGGAAGATATATGGTGACATCTACAAAAGGTCTGCATCAAAAATTAGGATGCCACGCCCACCTCTGCCGCCCACTATTTAAAATCGGAAATTTCGATATCTCTTATAGTTTTTAAGCTAGAGCCCGTAAATTGGGTAGAAAGATAGAAGGCAGCATCTACCAAAGATCTGCATCAAAATTTTGAATGTCACGCCCACCTAAGCCACCCGCCTTATAAAATCGGAATCGGCTATATCTTTAACAGTTTTTGAGCTAGAGCCACCAAACTTGGTAGGCAGATAGATAGTGACAGTTAAAAACATTTGATTCAAAAATTTAGATGCCACGCCTACCTCTGCCGCCCACCTTTTAAATTTGGGAGTTAAGTTATCTTCCACAGTTTTTGAGCTAAAGTCACCAAATTTGGTAACATGATAGCTGGCGATGTTTCCACATGGCCCACTCCCTTCGCCCCTGCATTCCCCCTTATCAACCGTTCTTTTACTGGAATCATAGTATTCCGCAGTCGGTTGCGTCCGACTGCAACGTTTTTACTTGTTTAAGAATATAGATTTTAAATGTTTTGGTTTTTTTTTTATACTTTGATACCGAAGGTCTCATAGTATATTGGTTTTGTGCAATGTCCGTCATGGTGTCTGTCTGTCCATCCGTCCGTATGAACGCAACTTTTTTCGACACCCGTAAAGCTAGAGACTTGAAACCTTGTAATTATGTTTATCTATAGACGGTACAGATAAAGTGTTAAGATTGGGTTGCCACGCCTACTAGGAGGCTGGGAAATCGATAAATTCGATAGCTGAAAACCGATAAAACCAAATATTTCTCACATTCTTACAGCTAGAGTTACCAAATTTTGCACGCAGATAGCTAGTCAAGTCCCTGAAAAAACTGCTTAAAAATTTTGGATGCCACGCCCACTCCTTCCGCCCCCATCATCCCTGCTCCTTGAAATTGGAAACGCCTATAGTTTTCACATTTCTGTGTCAAGATATTGACGTTCCCCAAAAAAGTTCATCAAAATGTTGGATGTCACGCCCCCTGATTCCGCCCCATCCCCCCTTCACCATGAAATTGGAAACGCTTATAGTTTTCACATTTTTTGGGCTAGAGCCACCAAATTTTGTGTCAAGATAGTTACTGACGTTCCCCATCAAACTTGGATGCCACGCCCTCTGATTCCGCCCCCATCCCCACTTCTTCTTGAAATTGGAAACGCCTATAGTTTTCACATTTTTCGAGCTAGAGTCACCAAATTTGGTAGGAAGATATATGGGGACATCTACAAAAGGTCTGCATCAAAAATTAGGATGCCACGCCCACCTCTGCCGCCCACTATTTAAAATCGGAAATTTCGATATCTCTTATAGTTTTTAAGCTAGAGCCCGTAAATTGGGTAGAGAGATGGAAAACAGCATCTACCAAAGATCTGCATCAAAATTTTGAATGCCACGCCCACCTAAGCCACCCGCCTTATAAAATCGGAATCGGCTATATCTTTAACAGATTTTGAGCTGAAGCCACCAAACTTGGTTGGCAGATAGAAAGTGACAGTTAAAAACATTTGATTCAAAAATTTAGATGCCATGCCTACCTCTGCCGCCCACCTTTTAAGTTTGGGAGTTAAGTTATCTTCCACAGTTTTTGAGCTAAAGTCACCAAATTTGGTAACATGATAGCTGGCGATGTTTCCACATGGCCCACTCCCTTCGCCCCTGCATTCCCCCTTATCAACCGTTCTTTTACTGGAATCATAGTATTCCGCAGTCGGTTGCGTCCGACTGCAACGTTTTTACTTGTTTAAGAATATAGATTTTAAATGTTTTGGTTTTTTTTTTATACTTTGATACCGAAGGTCTCATAGTATATTGGTTTTGTGCAATGTCCGTCATGGTGTCTGTCTGTCCATCCGTCCGTATGAACGCAACTTTTTCGACACCCGTAAAGCTAGAGACTTGAAACCTTGTAATTATGTTTATCTATAGACGGTACAGATAAAGTGTTAAGATTGGGTTGCCACGCCTACTAGGAGGCTGGGAAATCGATAAATTCGATAACTGAAAACCGATAAAACCAAATATTTCTCACATTCTTACAGCAAGAGTTACCAAATTTTCCACGCAGATAGCTAGTCAAGTCCCTGAAAAAACTGCACACATTTTTTTGGGCTAGAGCCACCAAATTTTGTGTCAAGATAGGTACTGATAGGTACTGTCAAGATAGGTACTGATTCCGCCCCCATCCCCACTTCTTCTTGAAATTGGAAACGCCTATAGTTTTCACATTTTTCGAGCTAGAGTCAGCAAATTTGGTAGGAAGATATATGGTGACATCTACAAAAGGTCTGCATCAAAAATTAGGATGCCACGCCCACCTCTGCCGCCCACTATTTAAAATCGGAAATTTCGATATCTCTTATAGTTTTTAAGCTAGAGCCCGTAAATTGGGTAGAAAGATAGAAGGCAGCATCTACCAAAGATCTGCATCAAAATTTTGAATGTCACGCCCACCTAAGCCACCCGCCTTATAAAATCGGAATCGGCTATATCTTTAACAGTTTTTGAGCTAGAGCCACCAAACTTGGTAGGCAGATAGATAGTGACAGTTAAAAACATTTGATTCAAAAATTTAGATGCCACGCCTACCTCTGCCGCCCACCTTTTAAATTTGGGAGTTAAGTTATCTTCCACAGTTTTTGAGCTAAAGTCACCAAATTTGGTAACATGATAGCTGGCGATGTTTCCACATGGCCCACTCCCTTCGCCCCTGCATTCCCCCTTATCAACCGTTCTTTTACTGGAATCATAGTATTCCGCAGTCGGTTGCGTCCGACTGCAACGTTTTTACTTGTTAAAGAATATAGATTTTAAATGTTTTGGTTTTTATACTTTGATACCGAAGGTCTCATAGTATATTGGTTTTGTGCAATGTCCGTCATGGTGTCTGTCTGTCCGTCCGTCCGTATAAACGCAACTTTTTTCGACACCCGTAAAGCTAGAGACTTGAAACTTTGCAATTATGTTTATCTATAGACGGTACAGACAAAGTGTTAAGATTGGGCTGTCACGCCTACTAGGAGGCTGGGAAATCGATAAATTCGATAACTGAAAACCGATAAAACCAAATATTTCTCACATTCTTACAGCTAGAGTTACCAAATTTTGCACGCAGATAGCTAGTCAAGTCCCTGAAAAAACTGCTTAAAAATTTTGGATGCCACGCCCACTCCTTCCGCCCCCATCATCCCTGCTCCTTGAAAAAGGAAACGCCCATAGTTTTCACATTTTTTGGGCTAGAGCCACCAAATTTTGTGTCAAGATAGATATTGACGTTCCCCAAAAAAGTGCATAACAATTTTAAATGTCACGCCCCCTGATTCCGCCCCATCCCCCCTTCACCATGAAATTGGAAACGCTTATAGTTTTCACATTTTTTGGGCTAGAGCCACCAAATTTTTGTGTCAAGATAGGTACTGACGTTCCCCATCAAAACTTGGATGCCACGCCCCCTGATTCCACCCCCATCCCCTCTTCTCCAAGAAATTGGAAACGCCTATAGTTTTCACATTTTTTGGGCTAGAGCCACCAAGAAGATAGATGTTGACGTGTGTGTGTGTGTGTGTGTGTGTGTGTGTGTGTGTGTGTGTGTGTGTGTTTGTGTGTTTTTTTTTGTTTATAGTGCATTTACATTGGCGCCGCAAGAAGCGCCTTTAGCATTTCGCCTTAAGGTCTTCGATATTTTTAGCCTTTACCATACAAAATGTGTCCGTTAAATTTGAATTTAGCGACTTTTTCTCGCGCCGCTAGAGCGCCGCTATTCTACCGGCTCAAGTAAAGGCCTTTTTTTTACCGATGAATCGATACTTTTGGTCAAATTACTAATGGCGGCAACAGGAATCAGCTGATTCAAAATCAAATCAAATGTGCAAGTAAGTACAATATTATTGAATATATGAAATATTTTTATTATTATTGTAATTAAACAATTTATTTTCAAGTGGATGTCGGCCAAAAACAAAAGCGCTGGTCGGAAAGCTTGGAAAGCATTTTTATTGAGATATGGAGCGATAAGGCCGATGAGCTGCGTGGTACGCGCAAAAATGTACATGTTTATGCGGAAATGGCGGAAACTTTGAAGGAATATTCAGTGGACATGACTCCACTTGATGTGAAGAAGAAGTTGGAGTCCCTAAAAAGAGATACAGGTTTGTTTAAGGCATTCAAAATACGCCTTCCGAAAATTTTATATATATGATCGCCGTTTTTAACATACATATATTGCAGTCTTGAGAAAACTGCTGTGGGTAGTTCTGGTGGCTCGGCCTCGACGTGGCAACACTATGAGGAAATTGGAAAGATCCTTGCCTCTTCCAAATCTACGAATCCTGAGGCACTTGTGGAGGAAAGCATTGGTAAGTGCAATGCTAACAACAAATAAATATATGTTCATTCATATAAAGTGCTGTTTTTATAGGGTTGCAAGTGGAAAACTTCACGGAAGTGGAGTATTTGGATGACGTGCTCGTGGATGAGTCGTCACGTTCCGCATGCGTGACCCCCGAGGATGGTCCTTCTACCTCTAAGAGGAGAAGGCACAACTCAGGAGGAGAAAAGATGCTGCGCATGGACCAATCGGTTGATGCAATGCGCGGACTTGTGGAAGAGGCTAAAAAGAAAACAATAATATTTAAAGAATTCACCGATCGCATTGCCTCCGCAACGGAGCGTACCTGTGATGCTCAGAGAGAGATGTTGGAAATAATGAAGGCGAATTTAGCCGAAAATAGTAAAAAAAAAAAAAATTAATTAATTTTGTGATGGGAAAAAATCGAGTTTTATTCAACTATTTCAGAAAGTGTTTCAGCTATTGCATTTCTAATATTCTCTGCAGAGCTGTTTGGACCGCAGCCCGTATGTCGGTGGTATTCGGGCTGTTCTCGCTCATTCAATGGCAAGTCTAAAACTTTGTCGTACTTGCTATTATGTGTATTTACAAAGTTGTGCAAAACACAACAGCACTTAATTAGTGCATTTGCATTTTCAATATTATTGTCAATGCCTTTGCCAAGGCGACCAAACCTTCCCTTCAGTTGTCCAAACGCATTCTCCACGACGCGTCTAGCCTTAGATAGGTGGTAATTGAAGCGCTTCTTATCATCAGAGGCTTCTATTGAAAACGGGTAAGGCTTCATCATACTTGGGCAGAATCGGAAGGCGGAGTCCCCAATCAAGAACACCGGCACGTCAGCACTTCCTATTCTCTTCGCGTTCTTTTGAAATAAATCTGTTGTGGATACCTTCTGCTTTAAGGCAGACCGTTCATATATCTGGGAGTCGTTACATCTGCCAGGAGACCCCACATTTATATACATAAATCTATATCTGTAGTCCACAAGAGCTAGAAGAACAACAGAGTACCACCCTTTGTAATTATAATAATCTGTTGCATCCGTCTGTTTAGGTTTAATTTCAATGTGGCATCCATCAATTGCTCCAAAGCACTGCGGAAACCCAAGTTTTTCGAAGCCTTGCACCGAATCCTCAATTTTCGATTGAGTCAACACATTTGGCCCCAGATACTCAAATCCCATGTTTTGCCAAACAAGTTTGCAAAACTCCATTTGAATATTGGACAGGCTAGCAGTCGATATGCCAAACAATCTGGCAACGGTTCTTTACTCGGCGGATGAGCCCAGGCTGTACAAAGCTACGGCAACCCGCTTTTCTAGTGGGATGCACGCTCTTAAATTGGAGTCCCTCCTTTCCATTTGAGGCAAGGCATCGATTAACTTTTGAAAGAGGCTTCTTTCCATCCTGAAGCTCTCCTTGAACAAATCCACTTTTTACTTTGGCACATCCATCTTCCAATAGCAACCATTGCGCTCGAGCATCCAGACACTTCGCGTACTAATACAGTCGAACTGCGACAACATATTTAGCGCAGCCGTTGCTGCTGCCGTTTCTTCATTTTCGCAATCAATAACATTGCTTAAAATCTGAACGCAATTATTTCCAGTATTTATGATGCTATCACCCATTTGCGTGGCCAGCATTAATAAATTTAAATTTTGATCCATTTTTAAAATCTCTTCTTCTGCAGCAATCGCAACAAAAGTAAACAAAAAACAGCTGTTTCTAAAGACTTTTTGCCAATGTAAATGACTTTCGCCGCTAACAACTAAGGCTTTTTTAGCGGCGCCAGTGTAAATGCACT
Source organism: Scaptomyza hsui (assembly GCA_018152825.1). Classification (NCBI taxonomy): domain Eukaryota; kingdom Metazoa; phylum Arthropoda; class Insecta; order Diptera; family Drosophilidae; genus Scaptomyza; species Scaptomyza hsui. The sequence goes on from JAECXO010000007.1 coordinate 605,595, forward strand.
ATTATTATGCTAATCATGCTAAAACTAAATAATAACAACTTTACGTCTGTTAATGGGAGCGACAGTAGTTTGCGGTACGTCCGTTAAGAATTGCTTCGCAAACAACAGTCACCACCTATACTGGAGTGAGGCTCCGCTCCACTCGCCGTAGTTAATTCATAGACACCGCTGCAAACGTGCTTCCCACTTCGTCGAAGACTCCAGCATACCTTCAACAAGATTATCCACAGTGATGGGGCCACCCATGATTTGCTCGAGCCTTCATCGCTGGTTGGCGAACCGCCCACAGAAGAACAGCACGTGGTGTGCGTCTTCTTGCACGCCCAGTCTGCACCATGAGCATTCGTCGCTTTGCACGTGGCCGAACCGCTTCAAGTAGCTCCGAAAGCACCCATGACCAGATAGGAGCTGAGTCAGGTAAATTTACCTCGCCATGCCTACGGTTGATCCATTGTGAGAGCTGTGGAATCAAGGCGAATGTCCATCGCCCCTTTGCTGCAGTGTTCCAGCGTGCCTGCCATCGCTCAATCGTGCTTGTTCTCGCCATAAGACGACCACTGCGCGCCGCTGTACCGTCTGTTTGGCTTGCTAGCGCCCCGGACTCAATAGCTAGCTCTTCAAAGGGTATCATGCCTGCACTAACCAAAGCAGCCTCGTCGGAAACTGTCCTGAACGCACAGCATACCCTGATAGCGCATAGGCGGTAAGTTGCGCCTATGTCACGGCAATAGGTCTGGACCTGCACGGCTCTCCACCAGATCGGCGCTGCGTACAAAATGGTGGCACGGACTACGCTCATTAGAAGGCGGCGGAGCTCCTGCTTTGGCCCGCGCGTGTTGAGCATTATGCGCGACAGTGCTCGACAAGCTCCAGCTGCCTTGGATGCATTGTATTGCATGTGCTCCTTGAATGACAATCTCGTGTCCAGCATCACACCGAGATATTTGATGGCCCGCTTGGACATAACAATAGTGCTGCCCACCACAATTTTAGCTGATTCTACCGTCTTGCGACTACTCACAAGGACCGCCTCCGTCTTGTGCGCAGCCAGCTCCAGTCCCGCCTGGGTAAGCCAGTCCTGCACGCAAGCAATGCATGTATTGCATGTGATCTCAGCGTTATCCAATTCCTTACGCACGACGACGATAGCAACATCATCGACAAAACCAACAATGTGCGCCTCCTCCGGAAGTTGAAGCCTTAGAACACCGTCGTACATAATGTTCCACAGTAGTGGCCCAAGTACAGATCCCTTGGGCACTCCTGCAGAAACATTGTGCTCCTTCGCTGGTCTGATAAAGAAGCACCCGGCCTTCAAAGTAACTCCTCACCGTGTCCTGTAGGTATAAGGGGACCTGCAGAGTATCCAGTGCGTTGAGGATGACGCCCCAATTGGCAGTATTGAACGCATTTTTGATGTCCAGCGTGGTAATAAGGCAATACTTCTTGTCGCCTCCTGCCCACCTGATGCCCTGAATAGCACTGGCTGCTAGTTCGACCACTCTGCTTAGGGCGTCAATGGTTGACCTCGCCTTACGAAATCCATACTGGTGCGGTGACAGCCCGCCGGCTCTGTCTATCGCATGGCTTAGCCTTGCTGCCAGCAGCTTTTCAAAAGCTTTCCCAATGTTGTTAAGCAGGCAGATTGGTCGGTACGAAGATGGCTCCCCTGGTGGTTTATCTGGTTCCGGCAATAGCAACAGATTTTGCACCTTCCAGACCTGCGGAAAAGTCCTTTCGTGCAGGCAGGCAGTAAAAAGAGCGGCAAATTGGTCGGCTTTCAGCGTCAAAGCCAGCTTTAGCGCACGGTTCGGTATACCGTCTGGACCTGGTGATTTGGACGCCACGATGTTTCTGGCCACTTCGAGTACCTCCTCCGGCGTGATAATATCCGGTAAGATGTGATGTTGGTGCTCCATTTGTGCTGCGGGCCGGGTCAGCGGACTGCCACGTGGAAACAAGCATTCCACGACTTCCTTCATTCTGTCGGGTCTCATCGAAGGGTGGTGTTGATTCCCTGCATGGATGCGCTTGACCACAGTTTTGTACGCTCTACCCCACGGATCTTGCTCAGCAGAGTCGCACAATTGCAGGCAGCACTCTCTCTTGCTCGACTTGATGGCCTTTTTAAGTGCACCTCTCGCCCGTCTGTATTCATCCCGTCTTCTTGCACAGTCCGGCCTGTTAGCTGCACGTTGACTTAGCCTTCTGGCCCTGATACAGGCGTGGCGTGCCATCTCAATTTCAGCGTTCCACCAATATGTGGGGGCATGGGAGCGGATGTATGGACGTCGCAGTGCCATACTGGTATCACAGGCCGAGGAAATTTGCTCTGCCATTTGAGCTGCGCGATCCTCTGCAGGTCCTGACGTATAATGGCGTTATGGTCGCTTGCCCATCTCTTCCAGCGCCCTTTGCAGTGTGTCTGGTAACTTCACTGCTTTCGCAAGTGGCCAGACAACCGGTTTCGGCAAGTGCGCTGCCGGTGGGGTTTGCTGCGTGTTTGTGTGTGTGTGTGTGTTTTTTTTATATTCTTTATTATGCTAATCATGCTAAAACTAAATAATAAAAATAATACGTGTGTATATGGGAGCGACAGTAGTTTGCGGTACGTCCGTTAAGAATTGCTTCGCAAACAACAGTCGCCACCTATACTGGAGTGAGGCTCCGCTCCACTCGCCGTAGTTCCTTCATAGTCACCGCTGCAAACGTGCTGACCGCTTCCCACTTCGTCGAAGACTCCAGCATACCTTCAACAAGATTATCCACAGTGATGGGGCCACCCATGATTTGCTCGAGCCTTCTTTGCTGGTTGGCGAACCGCCCACAGAAGAACAGCACGTGGTGTGCGTCCTCTTGCACGCCCAGTCTGCACCATGAGCATTCGTCGCTTTGCACGTGGCCGAACCGCTTCAAGTAGCTCCGAAAGCACCCATGACCAGATAGGAGCTGAGTCAGGTAAAAATTTACCTCGCCATGCCTACGGTTGATCCATTGTGAGAGCAGTGGAATCAAGGCGAATGTCCATCGCCCCTTCGCTGCAGTGTTCCAGCGTGCCTGCCATCGCTCAATCGTGCTTGTTCTCGCCATAAGACGACCACTGCACGCCGCTGTACCGTCTGTTTGGCTTGCTAGCGCCCCGGACTCAGTAGCTAGCTCTTCAAAGGGTATCATGCCTGCAATAACTGTGTGTGTGTGTGTGTGTGTGTGTTGGCTCGCCTGGGAACAACTGTGTGTGTGTGTGTGTGTGTGTGTGTGTGTGTGTGTGTGTGATGTGTGTGTGTGTGTGTGTGTGCATACGGTGGGCGGATGAGGAGGATAGCGCACAGATGTGGGTGCAGATGTCGTTAGATAATATAGATGGTAGGGCCAGAGTCGTGGTGATAGAATATTTGCCAACACTCACCTTCCCCTACCCACCAACACCAGCAACATCACCACCATTCTTGGAACATCAGCAGCAGCCAGAGCAACAACAACAACAACAAGATTGGCAGAAGCAGGAGCAACAACAAGAAGAAGAAGAGTGGGAGCAGAAGCAGGAACAACAACAACAACAACACCAACCAGCTGCAATCGATTGAGATAATCTTTTAGATTTGGTTTATGTTCCAGATAATTTCATGAATGTTGAACCTTTTAATAATGATTTTCATCTTTTCGATATTTTAAATGAATAAAAAAATAAATATATATATATATATAGAACTAAATGTCTTTTGTGTGTTTATACTTTGATACCGAAGGTCTCATAGTATATTGGTTTTGTGCAATGTCCGTCATGGTGTCCGTCTGTCCGTCCGTCCGTATGAACGCAACTTTTTTCGACACCCGTAAAGCTGGAGACTTGAAACTTTGCAATTATGTTTATCTATAGACGGTACAGATAAAGTGTTAAGATTGGGTTGCCACGCCTACTAGCAGGCTGGGAAATCGATAAATTCGATAACTGAAAACCGATAAAACCAAATATTTCTCACATTCTTACAGCTAGAGTTACCAAATTTTGCACGCAGATAGCTAGTCATGTCCCTGAAAAAACTGCATAAAAATTTTGGATGCCACGCCCACTCCTTCCGCCCCCATCATCCCTGCTCCTTGAAAAAGGAAACGCCCATAGTTTTCACATTTTTTGGGCTAGAGCCACCAAATTTTGTGTCAAGATAGATATTGACGTTCCCCAAAAAAGTGCATAACAATTTTAAATGTCACGCCCCATGATTCCGCCCCCATCACCCCTTCACCGTGAAATTGGAAACGCTTATAGTTTTCACATTTTTTGGGCTAGAGCCACCAAATTTTGTGTGAAGATAGATATTGTGTGTGTGTGTGTGTGTGTGTGTGTGTGTGTGTGTGTGTGTGTGTGTGTGTGTGTGTGTGTGTGTGTGTGTGTGTGTGTGTGTGTGTGTGTGTGTGTGTGTGTGTGTGTGTGTGTGTGTGTGTGTGTGTGTGTGTGTGTGTGTGTGTGTGTGTGTGTGTGTGTGTGTGTGTGTGTGTGTGTGTGTGTGTGTGTGTGTGTGTGTGTGTGTGTGTGCGTGTGTGTGTGTGATAATATGTACTTTGAGGAGGAAGATGATGGTAAGGCCAGAGTCGTGGTGATACAATATTTGCCAACACTCACCTTCCCCTACCCACCAACACCAGCAACATCACCACCATTCTTGGAACATCAGCAGCAGCCACAACAACAACAACAACATAAACCAGCTGCAATCGATTGGGATAATCTTTTAGATGGGGTTGATGTTCCAGATAATTTCATGAATGTTGAACCTTTTAATAATGATTTTGATCTTTTCGATATTTTAAATGAAGAAAAAAATAAATTTATATATACATATATTCTATATAGAACTAAATGTCTTTTGTGTGTTTATACTTTGATACCGAAGGTCTCATAGTATATTGGTTTTGTGCAATCTTCTTGAAATTGGAAACGCCTATAGTTTTCACATTTTTCGAGCTAGAGTCACCAAATTTGGTAGGAAGATATATGGTGACTTGGTATTAAGATAAATGGTGACAGTTAGCTTATCATCTGAACAACTTAAAGTTGTTTGTGTGTGTGTGTGTGTTTTTGTTTATTTATTTTTTTATATTTTTTATTATGCTAATCATGCTAAAACTAAATAATAACAGTAATACGTGTGTTAATGGGAGCGACAGTAGTGTGCGGTACGTCCGTTAAGAATTGCTTCGCAAACAACAGTCGCCACCTATACTGGAGTGAGGCTCCGCTCCACTCGCCGTAGTTCCTTCATAGTCACCGCTGCAAACGTGCTGACCGCTTCCCACTTCGTCGAAGACTCCAGCATACCTTCAACAAGATTATCCACAGTGATGGGGCCACCCATGATTTGCTCAAGCCTTCTTCGCTGGTTGGCGAACCGCCCACAGAAGAGCAGCACGTTGTGTGCGTCCTCTTGCACGCCCAGTCTGCACCATGAGCATTCGTCGCTTTGCACGTGGCCGAACCGCTTCAAGTAGCTCCGAAAGCACCCATGACCAGATAGGAGCTGAGTCAGGTAAAAATTTACCTCGCCATGCCTACGGTTGATCCATTGTGAGAGCTGTGGAATCAAGGCGAATGTCCATCGCCCCTTTGCTGCAGTGTTCCAGCGTGCCTGCCATCGCTCAATCGTGCTTGTTCTCGCCATAAGACGACCACTGCGCGCCGCTGTACCGTCTGTTTGGCTTGCTAGCGCCCCGGACTCAGTAGCTAGCTCTTCAAAGGGTATCAGTGTAATAACTAAAGCAGCCTCGTCGGAAACTGTCCTGAACGCACAGCATACCCTGATAGCGCATAGGCGGTAAGTTGCGCCTATGTCACGGCAATAGGTCTGGACCTGCACGGCTCTCCACCAGATCGGCGCTGCGTACAAAATGGTGGCACGGACTACGCTCATTAGAAGGCGGCGGAGCTCCTGCTTTGGCCCGCGCGTGTTGAGCATTATGCGCGACAGTGCTCGACAAGCTCCAGCTGCCTTGGATGCATTGTATTGCATGTGCTCCTTGAATGACAATCTCGTGTCCAGCATCACACCGAGATATTTGATGGCCCGCTTGGACATAACAATAGTGCTGCCCACCACAATTTTAGCTGATTCTACCGTCTTGCGACTACTCACAAGGACCGCCTCCGTCTTGTGCGCAGCCAGCTCCAGTCCCGCCTGGGTAAGCCAGTCCTGCACGCAAGCAATGCATGTATTGCATGTGATCTCAGCGTTATCCAATTCCTTACGCACGACGACGATAGCAACATCATCGACAAAACCAACAATGTGCGCCTCCTCCGGAAGTTGAAGCCTTAGAACACCGTCGTACATAATGTTCCACAGTAGTGGCCCAAGTACAGATCCCTTGGGCACTCCTGCAGAAACATTGTGCTCCTTCGCTGGTCTGATAAAGAAGCACCCGGCCTTCAAAGTAACTCCTCACCGTGTCCTGTAGGTATAAGGGGACCTGCAGAGTATCCAGTGCGTTGAGGATGACGCCCCAATTGGCAGTATTGAACGCATTTTTGATGTCCAGCGTGGTAATAAGGCAATACTTCTTGTCGCCTCCTGCCCACCTGATGCCCTGAATAGCACTGGCTGCTAGTTCGACCACTCTGCTTAAGGCGTCAATGGTTGACCTCGCTTTACGAAAACCATACTGGTGCGGTGACAGCCCGCCGGCTCTGTCTATCGCATGGCTTAGCCTTGCTGCCAGCAGCTTTTCAAAAGCTTTCCCAATGTTGTTAAGCAGGCAGATTGGTCGGTACGAAGATGGCTCCCCTGGTGGTTTATCTGGTTTCGGCAACAGCAACAGATTTTGCACCTTCCAGACCTGCGGAAAAGTCCTTTCGTGCAGGCAGGCAGTAAAAAGAGCGTCAAATTGTTCGGCTTTCAGCGTCAAAGCCAGCTTTAGCGCACGGTTCGCTATACCGTCTGGACCTGGTGATTTGGACGCCACGATGTTTCTGGCCACTTCGAGTACCTCCTCTGGCGTGATAATATCCGGTAAGATGTGATGTTGGTGCTCCATTTGTGCTGTGGGCCGGGTCAGCGGACTGCCACGTGGAAACAAGCATTCCACGACTTCCTTCATTCTGTCGGGTCTCATCGAAGGGTGGTGTTGATTCCCTGCATGAATGCGCTTGACCACAGTTTTGTACGCTCTACCCCACGGATCTTGCTCAGCAGAGTCGCACAATTGCAGGTAGCACTCTCTCTTGCTCGACTTGATGGCCTTTTTAAGTGCACCTCTCGCCCGTCTGTATTCATCCCGTCTTCTTGCACAGTCCGGCCTGTTAGCTGCACGTTGACTTAGCCTTCTGGCCCTGATACAGGCGTGGCGTGCCATCTCAATTTCAGCGTTCCACCAATATGTGGGGGCATGGGAGCGGATGTATGGACGTCGCAGTGCCATACTGGTATCACAGGCCGAGGAAATTTGCTCTGCCATTTGAGCTGCGCGATCCTCTGCAGGTCCGGACGTAGAGAGCTGTGCAATTGCTCGAGAGAACACCAGAGCGTCGAAGGTGCCCTGCCTGTATTGCTTATCGATTGGTGCGCTATGCACAGTACGCTCTCGCTGACCACCAAGTGAGCATATAATGGCGTTATGGTCGCTTGCTGTATAGACGTCACTAATTGCCCACTGTGCTGCGTTGAATAGGGAGGGGCTAACGAAGGTAAGGTCTATTACTGAGCCAGCCCCAGCTCTGGAGAAGGTGTGCCCGCTTCCACTGTTGAGTAGTGCGAGATCCAGTGGAGCCAGTGCTTCCAAGAGCACCCTGCATCTGGAGTTCGTTAGAACGCTGCCCCATTCCAGTGCCCATGCATTAAAATCGCCCGCGAGAATAACTCTGCTGCGACCCCTGGCATCGTCAACAAGTTGCTCCAAGATTGCTGAGAAAGCGGCGAGTGATAAACTTGGCGCGAAGTAACAACTGTAGATGCAAAAGCTGCCCAGTCCTGCTCTCACAAAACCATCAAACTCCTGCACTTCCGTCAGCTGCTGGGCTGCACAGCATACCCACAACGCAGCCTTCTAGCTGGTGTCCGACGCCCAGATACCGGATGGTGCGATCGGCACCCGATGAGGCTCGCTTAATATGCATACATCGATGCATTGCTCTTTAGTTGACTGCTCCAGAAGCGACTGCGCAGCCATGCAATGATTAAGGTTTAGCTGTAGTTACCTTAACATTTCGGTCGCTGTACAGCTGCTTTATAAGCCGGGCAGGAAAAACTACCCGTAGTGTGCTCCGCGCTTCCTGACGCCTGCTTAGAGCACAGCCAGCACTTAGGTGGCTTGCTACATGTTCCGGCCTCGTGGCCAGCCTCACCACACCTGTAGCACGTACCCCTTCGGTCGTCGTTGCTTGTGCATTTCGCTGCAATATGCCCAAACGCCAGGCATTTATAACACCGCAGTGGCTGCACAATGGGCCGTATGTGGCCAACAGTCCAGCCAACGCGGATTTTACCCAAATCCAGCAACCGGCTGACTGCGTCGACCGTAAGGCTTGAGGCGTCTATGGTCTTCTGGACTGCTTCGATTAACTCCTCCTTTGTCGATAGTCCGTCTAAGTCGCGGATTCCGACTCGCTGGACGTCTACGAGCGTTTTGACCTTCGCCTTGTCTCCCAACGCTTTTGCCATGCCTGCTTGCACTTCCTCAGAGCTGTGCGAAGGCTTTTTATTAAGGCGCAGTAGCAGGTCGCCATTGGCTGCTCGCCTGATCCCCTGTACATCCTCGCAGTACTGGCGCAAGGATGAGTCGGTCTTTACGACTCGAAACATATCGGCGTAGCTGCAGCCGTCAACCCCAGAGATTGCGATCGCGTCCGCACAATTTCGCCTGTGTGACTGCCGCCTTGGCTTCACCTTCGACCAGGTCGCTTGTGGTGCCGTCTGTGGTGCTGCGTTTGGTGGCGCTTTTGGTACCGCTTTTGGTGGCGCTTTTGGTGCCGCTTTTTGTGCCTCTGGTAGTTCACTCGGTGCCGCCTGGGGGGCTTTAGAGGGGTCTTGCCTAGTTTTTTTTGGCGGAGTGTTGCGCTGTTCAGGCAACTCTCTTTGTCGCTTAGGCGTTGGTTTGCTACCTTCGCTTCGGAAAACGCCAGGGCGGTGAGCTACTATCTCCATGTCACTGCAGCGAGGACATTCCGAGATTGTTGGTGTCGTCTGGATAACGCCAACTGCTTCTTGGGGCTTGCTAAGCTTTAGAGCTGCCTCGTGCAGCTTGACGATCTTTAAAAGTTCATCGCGCATCAGTGTGTTTATGTGGCGTTGGCCGCTAAAAAGCTCAGACAATCTTGAGAGAGCCTTGCCCATCTCTTCCAGCGCCCTTTGCAGTGTGTCTGGTAACTTCACTGCTTTCGCAAGTGGCCAGACAACCGGTTTCGGCAAGTGCGCTGCCGGTGGGGTTTGCTGCGGCGTGGGAAGCTCAGCGTCTTCTGCCGGGAGTGGTGCGACCATCTCGCCGTTGCCGAGCGGCGCACAATTTCATCCATCCTTCCTGGATGGACTCAAGCAGAGCTCAGGCAGACCCACGTTGACCACAGGTTTCCCTATGGTGTGAAACCGCTGGAGGTTATACCGCCCCGAATCGGTCACCAGAGCCCCACGGAGCACCGCCACGACGGAGGGGGTTGGTAATAGCCGGTTCCGTGGCCTTTTGCTATTTCTGCTTAGAGACTCCTACTTGGCTGTCAATAAAGAGACCCACCTGTGGTTATGCTACACTTGGCATAGGCCCTTTCGGGTATGCAATGGAAATTCGTTTACCCTGGTGTGTGTGTGTGTGTGTGTGTGTGTGTGTGTGTGTGTGTGTGTGTGTGTGTGTGTGTGTGTCTGTGTCTGTGTCTGTGTCTGTTATTGTGTCTGTGTCTGTGTGTGTGTGTGTGTGTGTGTGTGTGTGTGTGTGTGTGTGTGTGTGTGTGTGTGTGTGTGTGTGTGTGTGCGTGTGTGTAAGTGAGTGTCTGTGTGTGTGTGTGTGTGTATGTGTATGTGTATGTGTATGTGTATGTGTGTGTGTGTGTGTGCGTGTGCGTGTGCGTGTGCGTGTGTGTGTGTGTGTGTGTGTGTGTGTGTGTGTGTGTGTGTGTGTGTGTGTGTGTGTGTGTGTGTGTGTGTGTGTGTGTGTGTGTGTGTGTGTGTGTGTGTGTGTGTGTGTGTGTTTTTTTTAAATTCATTTATTGCTTATCCTATATATATATACATTGGCTAAAGCTAAGGTTATATATAAGCGAAACATGGCATTAGCGGTGAAGCATAGGCATTAGCGACGCATTACCTACTCCAGTACTCCTCTACGCTCGCGCTCAGCCTTGCGCAGCTCAGTCATGACTGCCACCGCAAACACGCTGAACGCTTCCCAATTAGCGCCGCTGACCAGCATCAAACTCACGAGGCTGTTTGGCATCCTCAGCAAAACTGTCGCCACAAAAGGTGCAGAACGGGGCACCCTCATGCCCAAATCGGTGCAAGTATGCTCGGAAGCACCCATGTCCACTTAGAAGCTGGGTGATGTAATAATTCAGCTGCCCATGCCGCCTGTTCTGCCACGCTGAAATGCTCGGGATGAGGCGATGTGTCCAACGCCCTTTGCTAGATGCATCCCATTGCCTCTGCCAGTTTTCCGAGGTGCGCGTTTTGGCCGCAGTGCGCACTGCCTGCTTTTGGGGAGCGGAAAGTTCCTGGCCGTGTGTTCCCTCGTAGATCTCCGAGATTTCTCTAGCCAGCTCGGCTATGGGTGCTACTCCTGCCAGAACCAGACATGCGTCATCCGAGATGGTTCTGAAACCGCTGCTTATTCTGATCGCTCCAAGGCGGTGGGTAGCTCTCAATCCGCGGGTGTAGTTGTCAAAGCGGCAACCTGGTTGCCATATCGGCGCCGCGTACAACATCGTCGCTCTTGTGACGCTGGATAAGAGGAGTGTCTTGGATTGCTTTGGGCCTCGCGTATTAGGCATGATCCGCGAGATTGCACGATTTGTTATGGCGGCCTTTGTGCTAGCGTACTCCAAGTGCTCCTTGAAGCAAAGCCTGGTATCCAGCATCGCGCCCCATTTAATTGCCCTCTTTGACCCGACTAGCGTATTTGCCACGGTGATGGTAGCTGTCTCCACAGCTTTTCGGCTGCTAATGAGCACAGCCTCCGTTTTTTGGGGTGCTATCTGCAGTCCTACTGAAGAGAGCCACTGTGTAGCTTTCGCGATGGCTAGGTTGCACTTTCCTTCTACTGCGTTGAGCTCCTTATCGACGACCACTATCGCCACATCGTCAGCAAAGCCCACAAGGTGAACATCGTCAGGCATTGATAGACGAAAAACGCCGTCATACATGACGTTCCACAGTAGAGGTCCCAGTACCGACCCTTGTGGCACGCCTCCCGATACCTGGTGCTCCTCTGTAGCTTCGCTGGTATCATACCTTAGGACTCTATCCTTGAAATAGCTTCTGGTTATCCTCAATAGGTACTCCGGAACGTTGAGCGCCTCGAGAGCCTCCAGGATGCAGCCCCATTTAGCCGTATTGAAGGCATTTTTGACATCCAGCGTTGTCACTAGGCAGTACTTCTTGGCGCCGCCTTTCCATCTACTTCCGGCGATCGCTCCTGAGGCTAAATCGACCACTTTGCCGATCACATCCAGCGTAGATCTCGCTTTGCGAAAGCCATACTGCTGCGGTGAAACTCCACCAGCAGCAGCAATGGCGCTATCAAGCCGGGTACAAATCAGGTGCTCCAGTAGCTTACCGACAGTATCGATCAGGCAGATCGGGCGGTATGGAAGCGTCTCCTGCTGGCGAGAAACTCCGCCTGCCGTTCCTGAAACACCGGCGATCCACGTGAGCGCTGGTAGCGGCGTCTGGCATAGTTGCAGTCGCTCCGAGCCTCGGCGATCTCCTCGTTCCACCAGTATACTGGGACATGGTGCCTCTGGTACCTTCTGCTCCTGATCATGCTAGCATCGCAAGCGCGGCTTAGCATCAGCATCGTTCTGTCCACCACGTCTTCGGTATTATCAGCAGTATCGGGGATCTTAGCAGACTCTAGATGGGCACTAAAGATCCGCGTGTCCAGCGTCTCGACCCGATACCTAGGCCAATGTTGGGCTGGAACATGTCGGCGCTCAGGGCGTACTCCAACGGTGCACCAAATGGCAACGTGGTCGCATGCATTAAAAGTGTCGTCGATGCTCCAGCCGGAGGAACTGAAAAGCGAGCTACTGACAAAGGTTAAGTCAACGACCGAGCTAGAGAAATCTCGGAGATCTACGAGGGAACACACGGCCAGGAACTTTCCGCTCCCCAAAAGCAGGCAGTGCGCACTGCGGCCAAAACGCGCACCTCGGAAAACTGGCAGAGGCAATGGGATGCATCTAGCAAAGGGCGTTGGACACATCGCCTCATCCCGAGCATTTCAGCGTGGCAGAACAGGCGGCATGGGCAGCTGAATTATTACATCACCCAGCTTCTAAGTGGACATGGGTGCTTCCGAGCATACTTGCACCGATTTGGGCATGAGGGTGCCCCGTTCTGCACCTTTTGTGGCGACAGTTTTGCTGAGGATGCCAAACACGTCTTGTTTCACTGGGGAGGCTTTACCGGGTTCGAGAGGAGGTGGGGGGGGTTTTAAAGGGACAGCCTCGTGAGTTTGATGCTGGTCAGCGGCGCTAATTGGGAAGCGTTCAGCGTGTTTGCGGTGGCAGTCATGACTGAGCTGCGCAAGGCTGAGCGCGAGCGTAGAGGAGTACTGGAGTAGGTAATGCGTCGCTAATGCCTATGCTTCACCGCTAATGCCATGTTTCGCTTATATATAACCTTAGCTTTAGCCAATGTATATATATATGGGATAAGCAATAAATGAATTTAAAAAAAAACACACACACACACACACACACACACACACACACACACACACACACACACACACACACACACACACACACACACACACACACACACACACACACACACACACACACACACACAGTTGGAGTGAACAGGCGCGGTCGCGTTTTCACACACGCTCCGCACAACTTTTCTGACTTATCTTAACAAAAATCAGCACACACTGCACACGGTGATAGCCAGACCGCTTGCCACGCAGAATTTGCCGCATTTTTTAATCCATCTTTTATAAGGCCCACACAGTACACGCACACACACACACACGGTCACACTGACATCACACACACACACACACACACAGGACCACGTGTTTTTTACAGACACAGCCAGCTGATCGCACAGCACCCACCGCTACTCACATGCAACACAGCACACAGTCACTACACTTTACACCAGGTGTTGTGCTAAACGAATTTCCATTGCATACCCGAAAGGGCCTATGCCAAGTGTAGCATAACCACAGGTGGGTCTCTTTATTGACAGCCAAGTAGGAGTCTCTAAGCAGAAATAGCAAAAGGCCACGGAACCGGCTATTACCAACCCCCTCCGTCGTGGCGGTGCTCCGTGGGGCTCTGGTGACCGATTCGGGGCGGTATAACCTCCAGCGGTTTCACACCATAGGGAAACCTGTGGTCAACGTGGGTCTGCCTGAGCTCTGCTTGAGTCCATCCAGGAAGGATGGATGAAATTGTGCGCCGCTCGGCAACGGCGAGATGGTCGCACCACTCCCGGCAGAAGACGCTGAGCTTCCCACGCCGCAGCAAACCCCACCGGCAGCGCACTTGCCGAAACCGGTTGTCTGGCCACTTGCGAAAGCAGTGAAGTTACCAGACACACTGCAAAGGGCGCTGGAAGAGATGGGCAAGGCTCTCTCAGGATTGTCAGAGCTTTTTAGCGGCCAACGCCACATAAACACACTGATGCGCGATGAACTTTTAAAGATCGTCAAGCTGCACGAGGCAGCTCTAAAGCTTAGCAAGCCCCAAGAAGCAGTTGGCGTTATCCAGACGACACCAACAATCTCGGAATGTCCTCGCTGCAGTGACATGGAGATAGTAGCTCACCGCCCTGGCGTTTTCCGAAGCGAAGGTAGCAAACCAACGCCTAAGCGACAAAGAGAGTTGCCTGAACAGCGCAACACTCCGCCAAAAAAAACTAGGCAAGACCCCTCTAAAGCCCCCCAGGCGGCACCGAGTGAACTACCAGAGGCACAAAAAGCGGCACCAAAAGCGCCACCAAAAGCGGCACCAAAAACGCCACCAAACGCAGCACCACAGACGGCACCACAAGCGACCTGGTCGAAGGTGAAGCCAAGGCGGCAGTCACACAGGTGTGTGTGTGTGTGTGTGTGTGTGTGTGTGTGTGTGTGTGTGTGTGTGTGTGTGTGTGTGTGTGTGTGTGTGTGTGTGTGTGTGTGTGTGTGTGTGTGTGTGTGTGTGTGTGTGTGTGTGTGTGTGTGTGTGTGTGTGTGTGTGTGTGTGTGTGTGTGTGTGTGTGTGTGTGTGTGTGTGTGTGTGTGTGTGTGTGTGTGTGTGTGTGTGTGTGTGTGTGTGTGTGTGTGTGTGTGTGTGTGTGTGTGTGTGTGTGTGTGTGTGTGTGTGTGTGTGTGTGTGTGTGTGTGTGTGTGTGTGTGTGTGTGTGTGTGTGTGTGTGTGTGTGTGTGTGTGTGTGTGTGTGTGTGTGTGTGTGTGTGTGTGTGTGTGTGTGTGTGTGTGTGTGTGTGTGTGTGTGTGTGTGTGTGTGTGTGTGTGTGTGTGTGTGTGTGTGTGTGTGTGTGTGTGTGTGTGTGTGTGTGTGTGTGTGTGTGTGTGTGTGTGTGTGTGTGTGTGTGTGTGTGTGTGTGTGTGTGTGTGTGTGTGTTTGTGTGTGTGTGTGTCTGTGTCTTTGTCTGTGTCTGTGTCTGTGTCTGTGTCTGTGTGTGTGTGTGTGTGTGTGTGTGTGTGTGTGTGTGTGTGTGTGTGTGTGTGTGTGTGTGTGTGTGTGTGTGTGTGTGTGTGTGTGTGTGTGTGTGTGTGTGTGTGTGTGTGTGTGTGTGTGTGTGTGTGTGTGTTGTGTGTGTGTGTGTGTGTGTGTGTGTGTGTGTGTGTGTTTGTGTGTGTGTGTGTGTGTGTTTTTTTTTTAAAATTCATTTATTGCTTATCCTATATATATATACATTGGCTAAAGCTAAGGTTATATAAAAGCGAAACATGGCATTAGCGGTACGGCCGTGAGGTAATGCGTCGCTAATGCCTATGCTTCACCTACTCCACTACTCCTCTACGCTCGCGCTCAGCCTTGCGCAGCTCAGTCATGACTGCCACCGCAAACACGCTGAACGCTTCCCAATTAGCGCCGCTGACCAGCATCAAACTCACGAGGCTGTCCACCTCGATGCTACAGCCGAATGCCCTCTCCAGATCCTCTCGAAGCCCGGTAAAGCGTCCGCAGTGAAGCAAGACGTGTTCGGCATCCTCAGCAAAACTGTCGCCACAAAAGGTGCAGAACGGGGCAGCCTCATGCCCAAATCGGTGCAAGTATACTCGGAAGCACCCATGTCCACTTAGAAGCTGGGTGATGTAATAATTCAGCTGCCCATGCCGCCTGTTCTGCCATGCTGAAATGCTCGGGATGAGGCGATGTGTCCAACGCCCTTTGCTAGATGCATCCCATTGCCTCTGCCAGTTTTCCGAGGTGCGCGCTTTGGCCGCAGTGCGCACTGCCTGCTTTTGGGGAGCGGAAAGTTCCTGGCCGTGTGTTCCCTCGTAGATCTCCGAGATTTCTCTAGCCAGCTCGGCTATGGGTGCTACTCCTGCCAGAACCAGACATGCGTCATCCGAGATGGTTCTGAAACCGCTGCTTATTCTGATCGCTCCAAGGCGGTGGGTAGCTCTCAATCCGCGGGTGTAGTTGTCAAAGCGGCAACCTGGTTGCCATATCGGCGCCGCGTACAACATCGTCGCTCTTGTGACGCTGGATAAGAGGAGTGTCTTGGATTGCTTTGGGCCTCGCGTATTAGGCATGATCCGCGAGATTGCACGATTTGTTATGGCGGCCTTTGTGCTAGCGTACTCCAAGTGCTCCTTGAAGCAAAGCCTGGTATCCAGCATCACGCCCAGGTATTTAATTGCCCTCTTTGACCCGACTAGCGTATTTGCCACGGTGATGGTAGCTGTCTTCACAGCTTTTCGGCTGCTAATGAGCACAGCCTCCGTTTTTTGGGGTGCTATCTGCAGTCCTACTGAAGAGAGCCACTGTGTAGCTTTCGCGATGGCTAGGTTGCACTTTCCTTCTACTGCGTTGAGCTCCTTGGTGACGACCACTATCGCCACATCGTCAGCAAAGCCCACAAGGTGAACATCGTCAAGCATTGATAGACCAAAAACGCCGTCATACATGACGTTCCACAGTAGAGGTCCCAGTACCGACCCTTGTGGCACGCCTCCAGATACCTGGTGCTCCTCTGTAGCCTCGCTGATATCATACCTTAGGACTCTATCCTTGAAATAGCTTCTGGTTATCCTCAATAGGTACTCCGGAACGTTGAGCGCCTCGAGAGCCTCCAGGATGCAGCCCCATTTAGCCGTATTGAAGGCATTTTTGACATCCAGCGTTGTCACTAGGCAGTACTTCTTGGCGCCGCCTTTCCATCTACTTCCGGCGATCGCTCCTGAAGCTAAATCGACCACTTTGCCGATCACATCCAGCGTAGATCTCGCTTTGCGAAAGACATACTGCTGCGGTGAAACTCCACCAGCAGCAGCAATGGCGCTATCAAGCCGGGTACAAATCAGGTGCTCCAGTAGCTTACCGACAGTGTCGATCAGGCAGATCGGGCGGTATGGAAGCGTCTCCTGCTGGCGTGAAACTCCGCCTGCCGTTCCTTAAACACCGGCGATCCACGTGAGCGCTGGTAGCGGCGTCTGGCATAGTTGCAGTCGCTCCGAGCCTCGGCGATCTCCTCGTTCCACCAGTATACTGTATAATGATATGTTGGTTGCTTGTTGATAATCCATACAAATAAGTAGTCCAGTAGTTCTTTGTGGAGAAGACGTCAGTCTTCTCCAATGGTTGTTTATTGAATCCCCTCTTAGAGTTAGAGCTGTCCACCGTGAAGCAGTGAGCAGCCGTTTTACATACATTCTTTTAAGACTTATTATATATATATAGCAAGAGAGTCAGAGAGAGTCATGCGCGCACATATGTATACACAACGACGGTCAAGCGTGAGAACGCTGACTTAGCTATTTGGGCGGTCGTTGATATCAAGTGCGGATCATATTTCGTCTGCACTTGAATATGCGCAGAGGGCACTTAGCGTTAAGCGCGCTGCGACAAAGTCGCTGCTTATGTATGCATTCTGTTGGCATAACAACAAAGTGTTGCAGCCTTATTCATATGTATGTATATATGTATGTACGCATGCTACATCTCCCTCCTTTTAAAATATAACGTTATTTATGTAGTTATTTTAAGTATCAATGTTAATTATTTTTGTTTGTGTAAAATAACGTAATTTATGTAGTTATTTTAAGTATTAATATTAATTATTTTTTTTGTGTTTTTTTTTTTTTTTTAATTTTTTGGTTATATTATTTTAATATAAAAATTTTTGTTAATATGTAAGTGTAAGTGTATATGTTTAAAACTATGTGTATTTAAAAAAAAATATATGTATGTGTTAGTATTTTATTTTAATTGTTGCCTCTTTTTATAAAAGAAAATAATTTTTCTTTCTTTTTGAGTTTCCTTTTCTTAAATTCCATTTTCCTTTTTATTGTTTTGTATTATTTTGTTCGAACAATTTTCTTTGTTTATATTAAAGTTTTCAATTCAATTATTATAAAGTTTTAATCTATCCTTATGTACTTTTTGTTTTTTCTTTTTAGTATCCCTAATTATTATATTATTGTTATCTTCTAACTTATCTACTGTATAGGGTCCTAAATAAGTTGGATCTAACTTATGTCCTGTTTCATTCTTAAGTAGTACTTTATCTCCTACCAATATATCTATGTTTATTACTTTTTTATCATATAATTCCTTATTATTTCTCTTATTTTCTGCTAACATAATTCTAGCTCTTTTATAGGCTATTTCTAATCTATATTTACTTTCCTTAGCATAATCATCTATATTATATAAAGGTTCTATGGTGTCTGTGCTATTAAAATGTTTTAATAAATTGTTTGTTTTACCGAAAACAAGTTCATATGGACAATAGTCATGTGCCATAGATGGGGTTGTGTTGAAACAGTAAACGAAATATTGGATCCATACGTCCCAATCAGTTTTATCAACCGATATATATGAACGTATGTATTCATTAAAAGTTCTGTGATTTCTTTCGACTGTTCCAACTGTCTGGTGGTGGTGTGCAGTTGAAGTTATGTTATTTATTTGTAAATACTTGCACAAATCATTTATTATAGAATTTTTGTATTCTGTTCCCATGTCCGTAATGAACGTCTTCATTGGACCGTACTTTAGAATAAAATTCTCAAAAATCGCTTTTGCTACTGTGTTAGCACTTTTGTTTGGAATTGGAATCGCGACTAGATATTTAGTCAGATCACAAATTAATGTGACGGCGTATTCATTTCCATTGTCAGACTTGGGTAGTGGACCAATGGTGTCTACTATAACCCTGTCGAAAGCGTGTATTGGCGTATCAGTTATTGTTAAAGGAGTTTTTATTTTTCTTGTCACTTTTGATTTTTGGCATTTTGGACATTTTCGTATGTACTCAGTAATATCTCGAGTCATACCTTTCCAATAATAATATCTTTTGACCTTGGCCAAGGTTTTTAAGATGCCTGTGTGACCTCCTTGTATTGGATCATCATGGAATGTAGACAATAGAGCTTCTTTTTCTTTTATTGTTTCTATTTGGGTCACCGGGTTGAGTAGCGCTACTCTCAATGAAATTAATATTTTATTGCCCATATTTTTGAAATTATCGATTGAAACGTGTTCAAAGATATTTTCCCACGGTGCCACTTTGAGTTGGCTGATTTTATTTATACCGGCTTGCGTTTCAAGCCTTTGGAAAAATTGACCTAAGTCAAGAGTTCCATTGGTATATAAATCGCTAACATCATATCTTGCAGTAATTTTCTTACCGTGTTTAAAAAAACATAGCATATTTTTTACATGCAAGGTCACTACTTTACGTACTTCGTCATTGTTAATGACTTTATATACGTTGGGCTTTGAAGCTTTTTCTATAGATTGCTGTGGCAATTCTATTTTTTCTTTTCCTGCGCAGGAATTTTGTCTACTTTGATATCTTGTAGTGACTTTTTTTATTGATCCATTTATTTGTTGTAGCTGTTGAATGGTTATTCTTGATAACGCATCCGCTACAAAATTGTCTTTACCCTTCAGATATTCGACTGTAAAATTATACTCCTCTAATTCAAGTCTCATACGCGTTAGCTTTGAGCTTGGATTTACCATTGAGAACAAGTAGGTTAATGGTCTGTGATCTGTTTTGACATTGAAGTGTCTACCATAAATATATGGTCTGAAATAAGTTATTGCCCAATGAATTGCTGCCAATTCTTGTTCTGTTGTACTTTTATTACTTTCACCCTTAGTAAACGATCTTGATGCATAAGCAACTGGAAGTTGGAGTCCATTTTTGTTTTGAGTTAAAACTGCTCCACATGCTTGTTTACTTGCATCTGTTATTATGCAAAATTCGTTGCTGAAATAAATTTGGATTTATTAGTGCCGATTTGAGATGTTCGAAAGCATGCTGACAATCAGCGGTCCATTCGAATTTTACATCTTTTTTACATAATCTTGTTATGTGACGAGAATATTCGGCAAAATTTTTGATAAAACGTTGTAGTTGCAGAATGCAACGAATCGTCAAGCGCTGTCCGCATCATGTGGAACTGGGTAATTTTTAATGACGTCGTATTTTTTGTTGTCAGGCAAGATTCCTTTATCCGTGCATTTGTGTCCCAAAAATGTGACTTCATGCATGAAAAATGAACATTTTTCAGGATGTAATTTAAGATTGTATTTCCTACATTTCTCAAAAACATCAGTTAAGTTTTTGAGCATATGTGTTTCGGAACAACCAATGACTATTAAATCATCCATATAAAGGAAAGCTTCAGAAGGTTCTAATCCGGAAAATGCTATAGTCATCATTCTCTGGAAAGAATTTGGCGCTATTTTTAAGCCGAATGGCAATCGCGAGAAGCGATACGAGCCATTGCTTGTTGAGAAAGACGTTATATCTCTTGAACTTTTTTCGAGTTCAATTTGATGAAATCCTGACATTAAATCAAGACATGAAAAGTATTTTGCTCTTCCTAGTTGATCCAAAATGTCATCAATTCTAGGGAGCGGGAAT
Organism: Scaptomyza hsui; assembly: GCA_018152825.1. Lineage (NCBI taxonomy): Eukaryota > Metazoa > Arthropoda > Insecta > Diptera > Drosophilidae > Scaptomyza > Scaptomyza hsui. The sequence continues at coordinate 625,845 of JAECXO010000007.1, forward strand.
TTATCCGACAACAGTTTTTTATTAATTTGACGATAGTCAATTACTAATCGCCATTTTTTCTTGTCAGAACCTGGAAGAGATTTCTTCGGAACTAACAAAAGTGGGCTGTTATAAGGGGATACAGACGGTTCTACTATTTTATTGTCGATTAATTTTTGTACTTGTACTTGTATCTCATCTATTTGACTTTGAGGGTTTCTATAATTTTTTATGTAGACTGGTTCATCATCCTTCAATCTTAGCTTTTGTTTGTAGAAGTTATTGGTAGTGACCGATTCGGTTTCGAGTCCGAATACGTCACTAAACTGGGTGCATAGATTAGTCAATTCGTTTTTGAATTGTGGTGGAAAATTTTTAGCTAATTGAGATAAGACAGTTTTTCTCTATTTTCTGGATTGTTTTGAACTATGTCGTAGTTCGAAAGTGGTTCATATGACAAATTTTTAATATCTATTACTTGATCGGTACTTGTCGTATTCAGTAATCGGACAAATGCATTTTTGGTTGTTGCAACTGTGTTTGCAACATAAATGCCTTCTTTAATTTCCTGGTTTGGAATTAGTACACTATCTTCATCTGATGATAGGTGAATTTTTCTGACTACTTGGGATCTTGCTGGTAGAACAATGGAATTATTACCAGAACTGTATGTTATTGGAACATAAATTGGGAAATTTAGATTATTTGGTCTCATTATGAGCCAATCTTCATTTTGTTTGGAATCTAACTGGCAATTGAATTTCTTAATGAAGTCAATGCCTATTATTCCATCACAAGGTATTGCGAAATGCAAATCTACTAAGTGAAAATCGTGTGGAATTATGTATTTACCTGTCTGTATCTCTATTGAAATCAGTCCTTTGGACTGTATTATGTCTTGGCCTATGCCTTGAATATTGATCTTCTTATTTATTTGGATATCATGAAAGATATCAGAATTTTCCTTTAACAGAGATATGTCTGCACCAGTATCTATTAAAAATACAAGTTTTTTATTTGTCTTTACATTGAAAAAGTCTACAAATATATTCAAACTAAGATTGATGGTATGAACCATAATTCATAATTTTATCCATGCATAATTTCCTACTGCTGAATATCTGAGGGTTGTTGAGAGTTTCCCTGGTTGTTCTGGGTTACTCTAACATTGTTTGTATTGTTATTATTTTGGTTGTTTCGGCCTCGGTTGGAATTGTTGTTTCCATTTCCTCGGCCTCTACGGTAATTGTTGTTTTGATTACCGTAGTTATTATTTCCTCTGTTTTGGTAGTTACCATTGCCTCTACCACGATAGTTACCACGATTGTTACTACCGCGGTAGTTGTTATTCCCTCTTTTAGAGTACATCACTGTATCCACACTACCAGTAAGACTTGTACTAGTACGGATATATGCACTAACGGCAGCATCCATGGTAGTGAAAATACCAGACTCCATAACGGTTTTAACACTTTCGTGACTAGTTTTACTAATCATAGTGTTAACGGCTTCTGTAGTGCTGAGCGTGTCAGCATTTTCAGATGGTATGCCTTGGTCAATATAAGCAGCTTCAAGAAACTGTCGCAGATTTTCTAGTTCAGTTGTGAACTGAGTGGCTGTTTTGCCTTTCTGCGTTAAAGTGTCCATTTTTGCCTTTATGTTGGCGGGTGTTTCACCGACAAATACGGCTTTTAATTTTGCAATGATTCCATCTATTGTGGTTTCATTTTTTATTTTATTGAGGGTTGTGCCCGTTATTTTTGATTTAATCAACTCTATGGCAATTTCCTCATAAGTTCCCTTTGTTAGGTTGACAAGTCTTAATGCCGTTAAGAATTTTTCAAGACGGGTTTTCTTTCCGTCGAATTCTGGGACTGCTTGTGCAATTTCCCTAAAATATGCCCTCTGGGCAGCGGCTGTGTCGTCAGGCATTATACGGCTATTATCAGCACTTTCACTTTCAGATAAAATATCTTTGGAATCCAGTGTGATAAAAGCAGGGATTGTTAGATTTGTTAAATCTTCTTCTTTTAATTGAATATCCCCAGTCCGAACTTCAAGGTTTTCACCGAGCTCCAACTTTACAGGTGTATTCAAAATAGAAGGTATTGTTAAAGTTAAATTATGCCTGTCTTTAACTGTTTTGATATTATTTCTCAGTCTTATTAGCAACCTTGACGTTTCTGACCAATGTTCATTGGTTAATTCATCTTTATGCTGATATATCAATAATCGAACTTCGTTAAAGCTGTCGATCAATGTTATGGAGTGCCTATTAACTGTATCTATATGCGTTTGTCTATTTTGTGTTAGACAATTATACGCTTTTTCAAATATCGTTTTAAAATTTTGGATCCGTTCAGAAAGTTCTGACCATTCCATAATATTGACAAGCTACTTTGTTTTTCAAGATTATTTTGGGATTTTTTTATTTATTTAGTTTATAGTTATTATGATATTGTCAATTATGGTTAATCATTGTTGTTTGTGCTGTGCAAATTTAAATTTTGTCCAAGTCATTTGCTTGGCTCATGAATCTTTTCTTTAGGCATTTGTTATGCAGTTTATATATTTTATAAAAACAATTTGCACACATTATAACAACTATGATTACCAGTAATATATTTGTTAATTCCAAGTCTGTGTTGTTTGATTCAACTTTATTTATAACGTTGGCAGTGGAATCCACTGACTTAACGTCTAAAAATCCCATTTTCGAGTTCTGTTCAGAATTATGATTTGATTCAATTAGAAAATCTTCGGAAAATTTACTTATTGCATTACTATTCATAAATAGAAAATTTTTCCTGCCTATAGCTTTAATTTAATTCAATTTGTTTTTTTTTTTTGATTTCTAATTAAACTGACTGAACTGAAAACTTATTATTTTTATACTTTGATACCGAAGGTCTCATAGTATATTGGTTTTGTGCAATGTCCGTCATGGTGTCTGTCCGTATGAACGCAACTTTTTTCGACACCCGTAAAGCTAGAGACTTGAAACTTTGCAAATATTTTTGTCTATAGGCGAGACAGATAAAGTGTCAAGATTGGGGTGCCACGCCTACTAGGAGGCTGGGAAATCGATAAATTCGATAACTGAAAACCGATAAAACCAAATATTTCTCACATTCTTACAGCTAGAGTTACCAAATTCTGCACGCAGATAGCTAGTCATGTCCCTGAAAAAACTGCATCAAAATTTTGGATGCCACGCCCACTCCTTCCGCCCCCATCATCCCTGCTCCTTGAAATTGGAAACGCCTATAGTTTTTACATTTTTTTGGGCTAGAGCCACCAAATTTTGTGTCAAGATACATATTGAAGTTCCCCAAAAAAAAGCATCAAAATTTTGAATGCCACGCCCACTCCTTCCACCCCCATCATCCCTGCTCCTTGAAATTGGAAACGCCTATAGTTTTTACATTTTTTGGGCTAGAGCCACCAAATTTTGTGTCAAGATACATATTGAAGTTCCCCAAAAAAAAAAAATCAAAATTTTGGATGCCACGCCCCCAGATTCCGCCCCCATCCACCCCTTCTCCATGAAATTCGAAACGCCTATAGTTTTCACATTTTTTGGGCTAGAGCCACCAAATTTTGTGTCAAGATAGATATTGACGTTCCCCAAAAACATGCATCAAAATTTTGGATGCCACGCCCACTCCTTCCACCCCCATCATCCCTGCTCCTTGAAATTGGAAACGCCTATAGTTTTTACATTTTTTGGGCTAGAGCCCCCAAATTTTGTGTCAAGATACATATTGAAGTTCCCCAAAAAAAAAAATCAAAATTTTGGATGCCACGCCCCCAGATTCCGCCCCCATCCCCCCTTCTCCATGAAATTCGAAACGCCTATAGTTTTCACATTTTTTGGGCTAGAGCCACCAAATTTTGTGTCAAGATAGATATTGACGTTCCCCAAAAATATGCATCAAAATTTTTAATGCCACGCCCCCATTGGAAACGCCTATAGTTTTCACATTTTTTGTGTCAAGATAGATATTGACGTTCCCCAAAAAAATGCATCAAAATTTTGGATGCCACGCCCCCTGATTCCGCCCCCATCCCCCCCTTCTCCATGAAATTGGAAACGGCTATAGTTTTCACATTTTTTGGGCTAGAGCCACAAAATTTTGTGTGAAGATAGATATTGACGATTTGGATGCCACGCCCCATGATTCCGATACCAACCCCCCCTTCTACTTGAAATTGGAAACGCCTATAGCTTTCACATTTTTCGAGCTAGAGTCACCGAATTTGGTAGGAAGATATATGGTGACATCTACAAAAGGTCTGCACCAAAAATTAGGATGCCACGCCCACCTCTGCGGCCCACTATTTAAAATCGGAAATTTCGATATCTCTTATAGTTTTTAAGCTAGAGCCAGTAAATTCGGTAGAAAGATAGAAGGCAACATCTACCAAAGATGTGCATCAAAATTTTGGATGCCACGCCCACCTAAGCCACCCGCCTTATAAAATCGGAATCGGCTATATCTCTAACAGTTTTTGAGCTAGAGCCACCAAACTTGGTAGGCAGATAGATAGTCACAGTTAAAAACATTTGATTCAAAAATGTGGATGCCACGCCCACCTCTGCCGTTAAGTTAACTTCCACAGCTTTTGAGAAAAAGTCACCAAATTTGGTAACATGATAGCTGGCGATGTTTACCACATGGGCCACTCCCTTCGCCCCTGCATTCCCCCTTATAAACCGTTCATTTACTGGTATCAAAGTATTCCGCAGTCGGTTGCGTCCGACTGCAACGTTTTTACTTGTTTTTTTTTTCATTTTTAAAATTTAAAATTTATTTGGAATTTAAGATTTGGATTAATTTGTTTGCTACTGGGTAATTTACCCAGTGCCTGAGACGTGTACAAATTTTTTTTTTTTACATAGCAACCTGCCTAGTGTTTAAGTTTGGCTTTATGGGCCTCACTTCTGATTGGGCGAAAGATAATCCGCTCAATTTTTACAATTTGTTTTGATAATATAATATATATATATATAAATATTTCAAAATTATTGCAGACGCTGTTCCTGTTCTTTCCCGTCAGCTGGTCGTTACCAGTATGGTTGCGCTGACGCTCCCATCGAAGGCGCAAGGGGCGGGGCTGCCTCTCGCGCTTGTTGATTTCTCAGCTTTTGTTGTCCTGGGCCTATGGGCTCAGGCGGAACCGGTGCTGGTCTTCGCACAGGTTATTGCCTTACCAGGCAAGTCGATCTGCAGTGTGGGCTGTCCAGAGGTCCAGGGCAATCTCTTGGGCAACGCTCGACGTACTGAGGCACTTTGCTTTTGGGAGGTGGTGTTGTTATAGTTTTATCATTAATAACTTTGATATTTTTAATATTCACTGAGTGAGCATGTGGTGTAGGGTTTTCTTTGATCTGCTTTAGCTGTTGCTGATAAAAATCAAGCATGGCCTGTAGCCTTGCTGTTGCTTTCCACGGTGTGTTGGCCTTGGGTGAATATAATTGCCACTTAATGTGAGCAATTTCTTTATTCAATTTGTTAACGCGGCCACCGCGACCCATAACACTCACTATACTCTACTCACTCAGTTTTTTTTTTTGTGTTAATTGTTGCTCCGCCTTTGCTTGTTGTTGCCTCCTTCGTCCTCTTGATAGTTACGTCTCGGCTCTTATGTTGTTGTTGTTGTTGCCTCCTTCATCTTTTGATAGTTATAGTTTGTGTTGTTGCTGCTGATAGTTATAGTTGTTTAGTTTTTTATTCCAGTCCGGTGAAATCCGGTGTCACGGTCGCCATATAATGATCCGTTGGTTGCTTGTTGATAATCCATACAAATAAGTAGTCCAGTAGTTCTTTGTGGAAAAGACGTCAGTCTTCTCCAATGGTTGCTTATTGAATCCCCTCTTAGAGTTAGAGCTGTCCACCGTGAAGCAGTGAGCAGCCGTTTTACATACATTCTTTTAAGACTTATTATATATATATAGCAAGAGAGTCAGAGAGAGTCATGCGCGCACATATGTATACACAACGACGGTCAAGCGTGAGAACGCTGACTTAGCTATTTGGGCGGTCGTTGATATCAAGTGCGGATCATATTTCGTCTGCACTTGAATATGCGCAGAGGGCACTTAGCGTTAAGCGCGCTGCGACAAAGTCGCTGCTTATGTATGCATTCTGTTGGCATAGCAACAAAGTGTTGCAGCCTTATTCATATGTATGTATATATGTATGTACGCATGCTACAACTGGGACATGGTGCCTCTGGTACCTTCTGCTCCTGATCATGCTAGCATCGCAAGCGCGGCTTAGCATCAGCATCGTTCTGTCCACCACGTCTTCGGTATTATCAGCAGTATCGGGGATCTCAGCAGACTCTAGATGGGCACTAAAGATCCGCGTGTCTAGCGTCTCGACCCGATACCTAGGCCAATGTTGGGCTGGAACATGTCGGCGCTCAGGGCGTACTCCAACGGTGCACCAAATGGCAACGTGGTCGCTTGCATTAAAAGTGTCGTCGATGCTCCAGCCGGAGGAACTGAACAGCGAGCTACTGACAAAGGTTAAGTCAACGACCGAGCCCAGTGTGTGTGTGTGTGTGTGTGTGTGTGTGTGTGTGTGTGTGTGTGTGTGTGTGTGTGTGTGTGTGTGTGTGTGTGTGTGTGTGTGTGTGTGTGTGTGTGTGTGTGTGTGTGTGTGTGTGTGTGTGTGTGTGTGTGTGTGTGTGTGTGTGTGTGTGTGTGTGTGTGTGTGTGTGTGTGTGTGTGTGTGTGTGTGTGTGTGTGTGTGTGTGTGTGTGTGTGTGTGTGTGTGTGTGTGTGTGTGTGTGTGTGTGTGTGTGTGTGTGTGTGTGTGTGTGTGTGTGTGTGTGTGTGTGTGTGTGTGTGTGTGTGTGTGTGTGTGTGTGTGTGTGTGTGTGTGTGTGTGTGTGTGTGTGTGTGTGTGTGTGTGTGTGTGTGTGTGTGTGTGTGTGTGTGTGTGTGTGTGTGTGTGTGTGTGTGTGTGTGTGTGTGTGTGTGTGTGTGTGTGTGTGTGTGTGTGTGTGTGTGTGTGTGTGTGTGTGTGTGTGTGTGTGTGTGTGTGTGTGTGTGTGTGTGTGTGTGTGTGTGTGTGTGTGTGTGTGTGTGTGTGTGTGTGTGTGTGTGTGTGTGTGTGTGTGTGTGTGTGTGTGTGTGTGTGTGTGTGTGTGTGTGTGTGTGTGTGTGTGTGTGTGTGTGTGTGTGTGTGTGTGTGTGTGTGTGTGTGTGTGTGTGTGTGTGTGTGTGTGTGTGTGTGTGTGTGTGTGTGTGTGTGTGTGTGTGTGTGTGTGTGTGTGTGTGTGTGTGTGTGTGTGTGTGTGTGTGTGTGTGTGTGTGTGTGTGTGTGTGTGTGTTTGTGTGTGTGTTTGTGTGTGTGTGTGTGTTTTTTTTTAAATTCATTTATTGCTTATCCTATATATATATACATTGGCTAAAGCTAAGGTTATATATAAGCGAAACATGGCATTAGCGGTACGGCCGTGAGGTAATGCGTCGCTAATGCCTATGCTTCACCTACTCCACTACTCCTCTACGCTCGCGCTCAGCCTTGCGCAGCTCAGTCATGACTGCCACCGCAAACACGCTGAACGCTTCCCAATTAGCGCCGCTGACCAGCATCAAACTCACGAGGCTGTCCACCTCGATGCTACAGCCGAAAGCCCTCTCCAGATCCTCTCGAAGCCCGGTAAAGCGTCCGCAGTGAAGCAAGACGTGTTCGGCATCCTCAGCAAAACTGTCGCCACAAAAGGTGCAGAACGGGGCACCCTCATGCCCAAATCGGTGCAAGTATGCTCGGAAGCACCCATGTCCACTTAGAAGCTGGGTGATGTAATAATTCAGCTGCCCATGCCGCCTGTTCTGCCACGCTGAAATGCTCGGGATGAGGCGATGTGTCCAACGCCCTTTGCTATATGCATCCCATTGCCTCTGCCAGTTTTCCGAGGTGCGCGTTTTGGCCGCAGTGCGCACTGCCTGCTTTTGGGGAGCGGAAAATTCCTGGCCGTGTGTTCCCTCGTAGATCTCCGAGATTTCTCTAGCCAGCTCGGCTATGGGTGCTACTCCTGCCAGAACCAGCCATGCGTCATCCGAGATGGTTCTGAAACCGCTGCTTATTCTGATCGCTCCAAGGCGGTGGGTAGCTCTCAATCCGCGGGTGTAGTTGTCAAAGCGGCAACCTGGTTGCCATATCGGCGCCGCGTACAACATCGTCGCTCTTGTGACGCTGGATAAGAGGAGTGTCTTGGATTGCTTTGGGCCTCGCGTATTAGGCATGATCCGCGAGATTGCACGATTTGTTATGGCGGCCTTTGTGCTAGCGTACTCCAAGTGCTCCTTGAAGCAAAGCCTGGTATCCAGCATCACGCCCAGGTATTTAATTGCCCTCTTTGACCCGACTAGCGTATTTGCCACGGTGATGGTAGCTGTCTCCACAGCTTTTCGGCTGCTAATGAGCACAGCCTCCGTTTTTTGGGGTGCTATCTGCAGTCCTACTGAAGAGAGCCACTGTGTAGCTTTCGCGATGGCTAGGTTGCACTTTCCTTCTACTGCGTTGAGCTCCTTGGCGACGACCACTATCGCCACATCGTCAGCAAAGCCCACAGGGTGAACATCGTCAGGCATTGATAGACGAAAAACGCCGTCATACATGACGTTCCACAGTAGAGGTCCCAGTACCGACCCTTGTGGCACGCCTCCCGATACCTGGTGCTCCTCTGTAGCCTCGCTGGTATCATACCTTAGGATTCTATCCTTGAAATAGCTTCTGGTTATCCTCAATAGGTACTCCGGAACGTTGAGCGCCTCGAGAGCCTCCAGGATGCAGCCCCATTTAGCCGTATTGAAGGCATTTTTGACATCCAGCGTTGTCACTAGGCAGTACTTCTTGGCGCCGCCTTTCCATCTACTTCCGGCGATCGCTCCTGAAGCTAAATCGACCACTTTGCCGATCACATCCAGCGTAGATCTCGCTTTGCGAAAGCCATACTGCTGCGGTGAAACTCCACCAGCAGCAGCAATGGCGCTATCAAGCCGGGTACAAATCAGGTGCTCCAGTAGCTTACCGACAGTGTCGATCAGGCAGATCGGGCGATATGCAGCTGGATCCTCGAGCTGTTTGCCAGGTTTCGGTAAGAGGACCTGGCGCTGAATTTTCCAACGATTTGGAAATACTCCGCTTCGTAGGCAGCTGTTTAACATGCCCGAAAAAACTTCAGGGCGGAGCGAAATTGCTAGTCTGAGCGCTCGGTTGGGAATCCCGTCTGGGCCAGGCGACTTGGTCGGCTTCAACCTCGATGCAGCGTGGCGAATCTCATCCAATGTGATGGGCTCAGTTGCAGAAAGCATGCGCATTGGGTGGCAGCGGGAAGAGGCGTTGAAGCGTTTTACTACCAATTTGTAGGCATTGCCCCACGGGTCGTTTTCCGCTGTGTCGCAGGGGTCCAGGAAGCATCTGCGCTTGCTGTCTTTGATAAGCTTCTGGAAGCGTCTCCTGCTGGCGAGAAACTCCGCCTGCCGTTCCTGAAACACCGGCGATCCACGTGAGCGCTGGTAGCGGCGTCTGGCATAGTTGCAGTCGCTCCGAGCCTCGGCGATCTCCTCGTTCCACCAGTATACTGGGACATGGTGCCTCTGGTACCTTCTGCTCCTGATCATGCTAGCATCGCAAGCGCGGCTTAGCATCAGCATCGTTCTGTCCACCACGTCTTCGGTATTATCAGCAGTATCGGGGATCTCAGCAGACTCTAGATGGGCACTAAAGATCCGCGTGTCTAGCGTCTCGACCCGATACCTAGGCCAATGTTGGGCTGGAACATGTCGGCGCTCAGGGCGTACTCCAACGGTGCACCAAATGGCAACGTGGTCGCTTGCATTAAAAGTGACGTCGATGCTCCAGCCGGAGGAACTGAACAGCGAGCTACTGACAAAGGTTAAGTCAACGACCGAGCCCAGTGTGTGTGTGTGTGTGTGTGTGTGTGTGTGTGTGTGTGTGTGTGTGTGTGTGTGTGTGTGTGTGTGTGTGTGTGTGTGTGTGTGTGTGTGTGTGTGTGTGTGTGTGTGTGTGTGTGTGTGTGTGTGTGTGTGTGTGTGTGTGTGTGTGTGTGTGTGTGTGTGTGTGTGTGTGTGTGTGTGTGTGTGTGTGTGTGTGTGTGTGTGTGTGCGTGTGTGTGTGTGTGTGTGTGTGTGTGTGTGTGTGTGTGTGTTTTTTTTTTTATATTCTTTATTATGCTAATCATGCTAAAACTAAATAATAAAAATAATACGTGTGTATATGGGAGCGACAGTAGTTTGCGGTACGTCCGTTAAGAATTGCTTCGCAAACAACAGTCGCCACCTATACTGGAGTGAGGCTCCGCTCCACTCGCCGTAGTTCCTCCATAGTCACCGCTGCAAACGTGCTGACCGCTTCCCACTTCGTCGAAGACTCCAGCATACCTTCAACAAGATTATCCACAGTGATGGGGCCACCCATGATTTGCTCGAGCCTTCTTCGCTGGTTGGCGAACCGCCCACAGAAGAACAGCACGTGGTGTGCGTCCTCTTGCACGCCCAGTCTGCACCATGAGCATTCGTCGCTTTGCACGTGGCCGAACCGCTTCAAGTAGCTCCGAAAGCACCCATGACCAGATAGGAGCTGAGTCAGGTAAGAATTTACCTCGACATGCCTACGGTTGATCCATTGTGAGAGCTGTGGAATCAAGGCGAATGTCCATCGCCCCTTCGCTGCAGTGTTCCAGCGTGCCTGCCATCGCTCAATCGTGCTTGTTCTCGCCATAAGACGACCACTGCGCGCCGCTGTACCGTCTGTTTGGCTTGCTAGCGCCCCGGACTCAGTAGCTAGCTCTTCAAAGGGTATCAGTGTAATAACTAAAGCAGCCTCGTCGGAAACTGTCCTGAACGCACAGCATACCCTGATAGCGCATAGGCGGTAAGTTGCGCCTATGTCACGGCAATAGGTCTGGACCTGCACGGCTCTCCACCAGATCGGCGCTGCGTACAAAATGGTGGCACGGACTACGCTCATTAGAAGGCGGCGGCGCTCCTGCTTTGGCCCGCGCGTGTTGAGCATTATGCGCGACAGTGCTCGACAAGCTCCAGCTGCCTTGGATGCATTGTATTGCATGTGCTCCTTGAATGACAATCTCGTGTCCAGCATCACACCGAGATATTTGATGGCCCGCTTGGACATAACAGTAGTGCTGCCCACCACAATTTTAGCTGATTCTACCGTCTTGCGACTACTCACAAGGACCGCCTCCGTCTTGTGCGCAGCCAGCTCCAGTCCCGCCTGGGTAAGCCAGTCCTGCACGCAAGCAATGCATGTATTGCATGTGCTCTCAGCGTTATCCAATTCTTTACGCACGACGACGATAGCAACATCATCGGCAAAACCAACAATGTGCGCCTCCTCCGGAAGTTGAAGCCTTAGAACACCGTCGTACATAATGTTCCACAGCAGTGGCCCAAGTACAGATCCCTGGGGCACTCCTGCAGAAACATTGTGCTCTTTGATACCTTCGCTGGTCTGATAACGAAGCACCCGGCCTTCAAAGTAGCTCCTCACCGTGTCCTGTAGGTATAAGGGGACCTGCAGAGTATCCAGTGCGTTGAGGATGACACCCCAATTAGCAGTATTGAACGCATTCTTGATGTCCAGTGTGGTAATAAGGCAATACTTCTTGTCGCCTCCTGCCCACCTGGTGCCCTGAACAACAACAAGTTGCTCCAAGATTGCTGAGAAAGCGGCGAGTGATAAACTTGGCGCGAAGTAACAGCTGTAGATTCAAAAGCTGCCCAGTCCTGCTCTGACAAAACCATCAAACTCCTGCACTTCCGTCAGCTGCTGGGTTGCACCGCATACCCACAACGCAGCCTTCTTGCTGGTGTCCGACGCCCAGATACCGGATGGTGCGATCGGCACCCGATGAGGCTCGCTTAATATGCATACATCGATGCATTGCTCCTTAGTTGACTGCTCCAGAAGCGACTGCGCAGCCATGCAATGATTAAGGTTTAGCTGTAGTAACCTTAACATTTCGATCGTTCTACAGCTGCTTTATAAGCCGGGCAGGAAAAACTACCCGTAGTGTGCTCCGCGCTTCCTGACGCCTGCTTAGAGCACAGCCAGCACTTTGGTGGCTTGCTACATGTTCCCGCCTCGTGGCCAGCCTCACCACACCTGTAGCACGTACCCCTTCGGTCGTCGTTGCTTGTGCATTTCGCTGCAATATGCCCAAACGCCAGGTATTTATAACACCGCAGTGGCTGCACAATGGGCCGTATGTGGCCAACAGTCCAGCCAACGCGGATTTTACCCAAATCCAGCAACCGGCTGACTGCGTCGACCGTAAGGCTTGAGGCGTCTATGGTCTTCTGGACTGCTTCGATTAACTCCTCCTTTGTCGATAGTCCGTCTAAGTCGCGGATTCCGACTCGCTGGACGTCTACGAGCGTTTTGACCTTCGCCTTGTCTCCCAACGCTTTTGCCATGCCTGCTTGCACTTCCTCAGAGCTGTGCGAAGGCTTTTTATTAAGGCGCAGTAGCAGGTCGCCATTGGCTGCTCGCCTGATCCCCTGTACATCCTCGCAGTACTGGCGCAAGGATGAGTCGGTCTTTACGACTCGAAGCATATCGGCGTAGCTGCAGCCGTCAACCCCAGAGATTGCGATCGCGTCCGCACGATTTCGCCTGTGTGACTGCCGCCTTGGCTTCACCTTCGACCAGGTCGCTTGTGGTGCCGTCTGTGGTGCTGCGTTTGGTGGCTCTTTTGGTGCCGCTTTTGGTGGCGCTTTTGGTGCCGCTTTTTGTGCCTCTGGTAGTTCACTCGGTGCCGCCTGGGGGGCTTTAGAGGGGTCTTGCCTAGTTTTTTTTGGCGGAGTGTTGCGCTGTTCAGGCAACTCTCTTTGTCGCTTAGGCGTTGGTTTGCTACCTTCGCTTCGGAAAACGCCAGGGCGGTGAGCTACTATCTCCATGTCACTGCAGCGAGGACATTCCGAGATTGTTGGTGTCGTCTGGATAACGCCAACTGCTTCTTGGGGCTTGCTAAGCTTTAGAGCTGCCTCGTGCAGCTTGACGATCTTTAAAAGTTCATCGCGCATCAGTGTGTTTATGTGGCGTTGGCCGCTAAAAAGCTCAGACAATCTTGAGAGAGCCTTGCCCATCTCTTCCAGCGCCCTTTGCAGTGTGTCTGGTAACTTCACTGCTTTCGCAAGTGGCCAGACAACCGGTTTCGGCAAGTGCGCTGCCGGTGGGGTTTGCTGCGGCGTGGGAAGCTCAGCGACTTCTGCCGGGAGTGGTGCGACCATCCGGAGGGGGGATCTCGGCAATGCCGAGCGGCGCACAATTTCATCCATCCTTCCTGGATGGACTCAAGCAGAGCTCAGGCAGACCCACGTTGACCACAGGTTTCCCTATGGTGTGAAACCGCTGGAGGTTATACCGCCCCGAATCGGTCACCAGAGCCCCACGGAGCACCGCCGCGACGGAGGGGGTTGGTAATAGCCGGTTCCGTGGCCTTTTGCTATTTCTGCTTAGAAACTCCTACTTGGCTGCCAATAAAGAGACCCGCCTGTGGTTATGCTACACTTGGCGTAGGCCCTTTCGGGTATGCAATGAAAATTCGTTTACCCTGTTCTTACACCTACCGTAGCAGAGACACCCACCAAGCCCACTAACGCCACCTGTTGCCAACAAGGGGAACACGGTGAACACTGTTTGCTCAGTTAGCACTGTTACGAATAAGCGGCCCCTGGGATGCTGCGCGATCAGCTGGCCGTGTGGTCACTCTAAAAAACACAAACAGCACACCACCAGGAATTAGGTGTTGCACTGTGTGTATTTTAATAACTCACACAAGCGAGACCGACCAAAAAGGCGCGCGCGATCTACTGGTGGGGAAGGCCTTGATAAAAAGACGCTGGATTACCAAACAATGCGGGAGACAACAACAATCATCTGCGTGGGCAAGCGGTCTGGCACTATCACCGACCCGATACAAGGTGTTCTGATTTTTTCTTACAGATAAGTCACCGAAAACACACCAGTTGGGCGGAGCGACCTGAAAAACGCGACCGCGCACTTTCACTCACAAACTGTGTGTGTGTGTGTGTGTGTGTGTGTGTGTGTGTGTGTGTGTGTGTGTGTGTGTGTGTGTGTGTGTGTGTGTGTGTGTGTGTGTGTGTGTGTGTGTGTGTGTGTGTGTGTGTGTGTGTTTTTTTAATTCATTTATTGCTTATCCTATATATATATACATTGGCTAAAGTTAAGGTTATATATAAGCGAAACATGGCATTAGCGGTACGGCCGTGAGGTAATGCGTCGCTAATGCCTATGCTTCACCTACTCCACTACTCCTCTACGCTCGCGCTCAGCCTTGCGCAGCTCAGTCATGACTGCCACCGCAAACACGCTGAACGCTTCCCAATTAGCGCCGCTGACCAGCATCAAACTCACGAGGCTGTCCACCTCGATGCTATAGCCGAAAGCCCTCTCCAGATCCTCTCGAAGCCCGGTAAAGCGTCCGCAGTGAAGCAAGACGTGTTCGGCATCCTCAGCAAAACTGTCGCCACAAAAGGTGCAGAACGGGGCACCCTCATGCCCAAATCGGTGCAAGTATGCTCGGAAGCACCCATGTCCACTTAGAAGCTGGGTGATGTAATAATTCAGCTGCCCATGCCGCCTGTTCTGCCACGCTGAAATGCTCGGGATGAGGCGATGAGCACAGCCTCCGTTTTTTGGGGTGCTATCTGCAGTCCTACTGAAGAGAGCCACTGTGTAGCTTTCGCGATGGCTAGATTGCACTTTCCTTCTACTGCGTTGAGCTCCTTGGCGACGACCACTATCGCCACATCGTCAGCAAAGCCCACAAGGTGAACATCGTCAGGCATTGATAGACGAAAAAAGCCGTCATACATGGCGTTCCACAGTAGAGGTCCCAGTACCGACCCTTGTGGCACGCCTCCTGATACCTGGTGCTCCTCTGTAGCCTCGCTGATATCATACCTTAGGACTCTATCCTTGAAATAGCTTCTGGTTATCCTCAATAGGTACTCCGGAACGTTGAGCGCCTCGAGAGCCTCCAGGATGCAGCCCCATTTAGCCGTATTGAAGGAATTTTGACATCCAGCGTTGTCACTAGGCAGTACTTCTTGGCGCCGCCTTTCCATCTACTTCCGGCGATCGCTCCTGAAGCAAAATCGACCACTTTGCCGATCGCATCCAGCGTAGATCTCGCTTTGCGAAAGCCATACTGCTGCGGTGAAACTCCACCAGCAGCAGCAATGGCGCTATCAAGCCGGGTACAAATCAGGTGCTCCAGTAGCTTACCGACAGTGTCGATCAGGCAGATCGGGCGATATGCAGCTGGATCCTCGAGCTGTTTGCCAGGTTTCGGTAAGAGGACCAGGCGCTGAATTTTCCAACGATTTGGAAATACTCCGCTTCGTTGGCAGCTGTTTAACATGCCCGAAAAAACTTCAGGGCGGAGCGAAATTGCTAGTTTGAGCGCTCGGTTGGGAATCCCGTCTGGGCCAGGCGACTTGGTCGGCTTCAACCTCGTTGCAGCGTGGCGAATCTCATCCAATGTGATGGGCTCAGTTGCAGAAAGCATGCTTGGCGCGGGCG
Organism: Scaptomyza hsui; assembly: GCA_018152825.1. NCBI lineage: Eukaryota > Metazoa > Arthropoda > Insecta > Diptera > Drosophilidae > Scaptomyza > Scaptomyza hsui. Next base: position 641,435 of record JAECXO010000007.1, read on the forward strand.
GTAGCTCGCCGATATCATCAGCCATACTGGGAAAGAGATGCCTAACAATCTCTTTCAGCGATACTGGATCCATTGGGTGGCAGCGGGAAGAGGCGTTGAAGCGTTTTACTACCAATTTGTAGGCATTGCCCCACGGGTCGTTTTCCGCTGTGTCGCAGAGGTCCAGGAAGCATCTGCGCTTGCTGTCTTTGATAAGCTTCTGGAAGCGTCTCCTGCTGGCGAGAAACTCCGCCTGCCGTTCCTGAAACACCGGCGATCCACGTGAGCGCTGGTAGCGGCGTCTGGCATAGTTGCAGTCGCTCCGAGCCTCGGCGATCTCCTCGTTCCACCAGTATACTGGGACATGGTGCCTCTGGTACCTTCTGCTCCTGATCATGCTAGCATCGCAAGCGCGGCTTAGCATCAGCATCGTTCTGTCCACCACGTCTTCGGTATTATCAGCAGTATCGGGGATCTCAGCAGACTCTAGATGGGCACTAAAGATCCGCGTGTCTAGCGTGTCGACCCGATACCTAGGCCAATGTTGGGCTGGAACATGTCGGCGCTCAGGGCGTACTCCAACGGTGCACCAAATGGCAACGTGGTCGCTTGCATTAAAAGTGTCGTCGATGCTCCAGCCGGAGGAACTGAACAGCGAGCTACTGACAAAGGTTAAGTCAACGACCGAGCCCAGTGTGTGTGTGTGTGTGTGTGTGTGTTTTTTTTTTTTTTTAAATTCATTTATTGCTTATCCTATATATATATACATTGGCTAAAGTTAAGGTTATATATAAGCGAAACATGGCATTAGCGGTACGGCCGTGAGGTAATGCGTCGCTAATGCCTATGCTTCACCTACTCCACTACTCCTCTACGCTCGCGCTCAGCCTTGCGCAGCTCAGTCATGACTGCCACCGCAAACACGCTGAACGCTTCCCAATTAGCGCCGCTGACCAGCATCAAACTCACGAGGCTGTCCACCTCGATGCTACAGCCGAAAGCCCTCTCCAGATCCTCTCGAAGCCCGGTAAAGCGTCCGCAGTGAAGCAAGACGTGTTCGGCATCCTCAGCAAAACTGTCGCCACAAAAGGTGCAGAACGGGGCACCCTCATGCCCAAATCGGTGCAAGTATGCTCGGAAGCACCCATGTCCACTTAGAAGCTGGGTGATGTAATAAATCCTGCCACGCTGAAATGCTCGGGATGAGGCGATGTGTCCAACGCCCTTTGCTAGATGCATCCCATTGCCTCTGCCAGTTTTCCGAGATCTCCGAGATTTCTCTAGCCAGCTCGGCTATGGGTGCTACTCCTGCCAGAACCAGACATGCGTCATCCGAGATTGTTCTGAAACCGCTGCTTATTCTGATCGCTCCAAGGCGGTGGGTAGCTCTCAATCCGCGGGTGTAGTTGTCAAAGCGGCAACCTGGTTGCCATATCAGCGCCGCGTACAACATCGTCGCTCTTGTGACGCTGGATAAGAGGAGTCTCTTCGATTGCTTTGGGCCTCGCGTATTAGGCATGATCCGCGAGATTGCACGATTTGTTATGGCGGCCTTTGTGCTAGCGTACTCCAAGTGCTCCTTGAAGCAAAGCCTGGTATCCAGCATCACGCCCAGGTATTTAATTGCCCTCTTTGACCTGACTAGCGTATTTGCCACGGTGATGGTAGCTGTCTCCACAGCTTTTCGGCTGCTAATGAGCACAGCCTCCGTTTTTTGGGGTGTTTTTTTTGCAGTCCTACTGAAGAGAGCCACTGTGTAGCTTTCGCGATGGCTAGGTTGCACTTTCCTTCTACTGCGTTGAGCTCCTTGGCGACGACCACTATCGCCACATCGTCAGCAAAGCCCACAAGGTGAACATCGTCAGGCATTGATAGACGAAAAACGCCGTCATACATGACGTTCCACAGTAGAGGTCCCAGTACCGACCCTTGTGGCACGCCTCCCGATACCTGGTGCTCCTCTGTAGCCTCGCTGATATCATACCTTAGGACTCTATCCTTGAAATAGCTTCTGGTTATCCTCAATAGGTACTCCGGAACGTTGAGCGCCTCGAGAGCCTCCAGGATGCAGCCCCATTTAGCCGTATTGAAGGCATTTTTGACATCCAGCGTTGTCACTAGGCAGTACTTCTTGGCGCCGCCTTTCCATCTACTTCCGGCGATCGCTCCTGAAGCTAAATCGACCACTTTGCCGATCGCATCCAGCGTAGATCTCGCTTTGCGAAAGCCATACTGCTGCGGTGAAACTCCACCAGCAGCAGCAATGGCGCTATCAAGCCGGGTACAAATCAGGTGCTCCAGTAGCTTACCGACAGTTTCGATCAGGCAGATCGGGCGATATGCAGCTGGATCCTCGAGCTGTTTGCCAGGTTTCGGTAAGAGGACCAGGCGCTGAATTTTCCAACGATTTGGAAATACTCCGCTTCGTAGGCAGCTGTTTAACATGCCCGAAAAAACTTCAGGGCGGAGCGAAATCGCTAGTCTGAGCGCTCGGTTGGGAATCCCGTCTGGGCCAGGCGACTTGGTCGGCTTCAACCTCGTTGCAGCGTGGCGAATCTCATCCAATGTGATGGGCTCAGTTGCAGAAAGCATGCTTGGCGCGGGCGGTAGCTCGCCGATATCATCAGCCATACTGGGAAAGAGATGCCTAACAATCTCTTTCAGCGATACTGGATCCATTGGGTGGCAGCGGGAAGAGGCGTTGAAGCGTTTTACTACCAATTTGTAGGCATTGCCCCACGGGTCGTTTTCCGCTGTGTCGCAGGGGTCCAGGAAGCATCTGCGCTTGCTGTCTTTGATAAGCTTCTGGAAGCGTCTCCTGCTGGCGAGAAACTCCGCCTGCCGTTCCTGAAACACCGGCGATCCACGTGAGCGCTGGTAGCGGCGTCTGGCATAGTTGCAGTCGCTCCGAGCCTCGGCGATCTCCTCGTTCCACCAGTATACTGGGACATGGTGCCTCTGGTACCTTCTGCTCCTGATCATGCTAGCATCGCAAGCGCGGCTTAGCATCAGCATCGTTCTGTCCACCACGTCTTCGGTATTATCAGCAGTATCGGGGATCTCAGCAGACTCTAGATGGGCACTAAAGATCCGCGTGTCTAGCGTGTCGACCCGATACCTAGGCCAATGTTGGGCTGGAACATGTCGGCGCTCAGGGCGTACTCCAACGGTGCACCAAATGGCAACGTGGTCGCTTGCATTAAAAGTGTCGTCGATGCTCCAGCCGGAGGAACTGAACAGCGAGCTACTGACAAAGGTTAAGTCAACGACCGAGCCCAGTGTGTGTGTGTGTGTGTGTGTGTGTGTGTGTGTGTGTGTGTGTGTGTGTGTGTGTTTTTTTTTTTTTTTAAATTCATTTATTGCTTATCCTATATATATATACATTGGCTAAAGTTAAGGTTATATATAAGCGAAACATGGCATTAGCGGTACGGCCGTGAGGTAATGCGTCGCTAATGCCTATGCTTCACCTACTCCACTACTCCTCTACGCTCGCGCTCAGCCTTGCGCAGCTCAGTCATGACTGCCACCGCAAACACGCTGAACGCTTCCCAATTAGCGCCGCTGACCAGCATCAAACTCACGAGGCTGTCCACCTCGATGCTACAGCCGAAAGCCCTCTCCAGATCCTCTCGAAGCCCGGTAAAGCGTCCGCAGTGAAGCAAGACGTGTTCGGCATCCTCAGCAAAACTGTCGCCACAAAAGGTGCAGAACGGGGCACCCTCATGCCCAAATCGGTGCAAGTATGCTCGGAAGCACCCATGTCCACTTAGAAGCTGGGTGATGTAATAATTCAGCTGCCCATGCCGCCTGTTCTGCCACGCTGAAATGCTCGGGATGAGGCGATGTGTCCAACGCCCTTTGCTAGATGCATCCCATTGCCTCTGCCAGTTTTCCGAGATCTCCGAGATTTCTCTAGCCAGCTCGGCTATGGGTGCTACTCCTGCCAGAACCAGACATGCGTCATCCGAGATGGTTCTGAAACCGCTGATTATTCTGATCGCTCCAAGGCGGTGGGTAGCTCTCAATCCGCGGGTGTAGTTGTCAAAGCGGCAACCTGGTTGCCATATCGGCGCCGCGTACAACATCGTCGCTCTTGTGACGCTGGATAAGAGGAGTCTCTTGGATTGCTTTGGGCCTCGCGTATTAGGCATGATCCGCGAGATTGCACGATTTGTTATGGCGGCCTTTGTGCTAGCGTACTCCAAGTGCTCCTTGAAGCAAAGCCTGGTATCCAGCATCACGCCCAGGTATTTAATTGCCCTCTTTGACCTGACTAGCGTATTTGCCACGGTGATGGTAGCTGTCTCCACAGCTTTTCGGCTGCTAATGAGCACAGCCTCCGTTTTTTGGGGTGCTATCTGCAGTCCTACTGAAGAGAGCCACTGTGTAGCTTTCGCGATGGCTAGGTTGCACTTTCCTTCTACTGCGTTGAGCTCCTTGGCGACGACCACTATCGCCACATCGTCAGCAAAGCCCACAAGGTGAACATCGTCAGGCATTGATAGACGAAAAACGCCGTCATACATGACGTTCCACAGTAGAGGTCCCAGTACCGACCCTTGTGGCACGCCTCCCGATACCTGGTGCTCCTCTGTAGCCTCGCTGATATCATACCTTAGGACTCTATCCTTGAAATAGCTTCTGGTTATCCTCAATAGGTACTCCGGAACGTTGAGCGCCTCGAGAGCCTCCAGGATGCAGCCCCATTTAGCCGTATTGAAGGCATTTTTGACATCCAGCGTTGTCACTAGGCAGTACTTCTTGGCGCCGCCTTTCCATCTACTTCCGGCGATCGCTCCTGAAGCTAAATCGACCACTTTGCCGATCGCATCCAGCGTAGATCTCGCTTTGCGAAAGCCATACTGCTGCGGTGAAACTCCACCAGCAGCAGCAATGGCGCTATCAAGCCGGGTACAAATCAGGTGCTCCAGTAGCTTACCGACAGTTTCGATCAGGCAGATCGGGCGATATGCAGCTGGATCCTCGAGCTGTTTGCCAGGTTTCGGTAAGAGGACCAGGCGCTGAATTTTCCAACGATTTGGAAATACTCCGCTTCGTAGGCAGCTGTTTAACATGCCCGAAAAAACTTCAGGGCGGAGCGAAATCGCTAGTCTGAGCGCTCGGTTGGGAATCCCGTCTGGGCCAGGCGACTTGGTCGGCTTCAACCTCGTTGCAGCGTGGCGAATCTCATCCAATGTGATGGGCTCAGTTGCAGAAAGCATGCTTGGCGCGGGCGGTAGCTCGCCGATATCATCAGCCATACTGGGAAAGAGATGCCTAACAATCTCTTTCAGCGATACTGGATCCATTGGGTGGCAGCGGGAAGAGGCGTTGAAGCGTTTTACTACCAATTTGTAGGCATTGCCCCACGGGTCGTTTTCCGCTGTGTCGCAGGGGTCCAGGAAGCATCTGCGCTTGCTGTCTTTGATAAGCTTCTGGAAGCGTCTCCTGCTGGCGAGAAACTCCGCCTGCCGTTCCTGAAACACCGGCGATCCACGTGAGCGCTGGTAGCGGCGTCTGGCATAGTTGCAGTCGCTCCGAGCCTAGGCGATCTCCTCGTTCCACCAGTATACTGGGACATGGTGCCTCTGGTACCTTCTGCTCCTGATCATGCTAGCATCGCAAGCGCGGCTTAGCATCAGCATCGTTCTGTCCACCACGTCTTCGGTATTATCAGCAGTATCGGGGATCTCAGCAGACTCTAGATGGGCACTAAAGATCCGCGTGTCTAGCGTCTCGACCCGATACCTAGGCCAATGTTGGGCTGGAACATGTCGGCGCTCAGGGCGTACTCCAACGGTGCACCAAATGGCAACGTGGTCGCTTGCATTAAAAGTGTCGTCGATGCTCCAGCCGGAGGAACTGAACAGCGAGCTACTGACAAAGGTTAAGTCAACGACCGAGCCCAGTGTGTGTGTGTGTGTGTGTGTGTGTGTGTGTGTGTGTGTGTGTGTGTGTGTGTGTTTTTTTTTTTTTTAAATTCATTTATTGCTTATCCTATATATATGTACATTGGCTAAAGTTAAGTTTATATATAAGCGAAACATGGCATTAGCGGTACGGCCGTGAGGTAATGCGTCGCTTATGCCTATGCTTCACCTACTCCACTACACCTCTACGCTCGCGCTCAGCCTTGCGCAGCTCAGTCATGACTGCCACCGCAAACACGCTGAACGCTTCCCAATTAGCGCCGCTGACCAGCATCAAACTCACGAGGCTGTCCACCTCGATGCTACAGCCGAAAGCCCTCTCCAGATCCTCTCGAAGCCCGGTAAAGCGTCCGCAGTGAAGCAAGACGTGTTCGGCATCCTCAGCAAAACTGTCGCCACAAAAGGTGCAGAACGGGGCACCCTCATGCCCAAATCGGTGCAAGTATGCTCGGAAGCACCCATGTCCACTTAGAAGCTGGGTGATGTAATAATTCAGCTGCCCATGCCGCCTGTTCTGCCACGCTGAAATGCTCGGGATGAGGCGATGTGTCCAACGCCCTTTGCTATATGCATCCCATTGCCTCTGCCAGTTTTCCGAGGTGGTTTGGCCGCAGTGCGCACGCCTGCTTTTGGGAGCGGAAAGTTCCTGGCCGTTTCCCTCGTAGATCTCCGAGATTTCTCTAGCCAGCTCGGCTATGGGTGCTACTCCTGCCAGAACCAGACATGCGTCATCCGAGATGGTTCTGAAACCGCTGATTATTCTGATCGCTCCAAGGCGGTGGGTAGCTCTCAATCCGCGGGTGTAGTTGTCAAAGCGGCAACCTGGTTGCCATATCGGCGCCGCGTACAACATCGTCGCTCTTGTGACGCTGGATAAGAGGAGTCTCTTCGATTGCTTTGGGCCTCGCGTATTAGGCATGATCCGCGAGATTGCACGATTTGTTATGGCGGCCTTTGTGCTAGCGTACTCCAAGTGCTCCTTGAAGCAAAGCCTGGTATCCAGCATCACGCCCAGGTATTTAATTGCCCTCTTTGACCTGACTAGCGTATTTGCCAGGGTGATGGTAGCTGTCTCCACAGCTTTTCGGCTGCTAATGA
>JAECXO010000069.1:0-43661 GCA_018152825.1 Scaptomyza hsui
GCGTCGTAGCCAATCTCTTCCGGGTCCTCAAACTCCTCGTATATTTGGAAGTGGACCTCTTGAGTTTTTGCCCATAATGACTTAACAATCTCTGCATTAAGGGGCTTGTGTTGAAAGGCTCGATTCAATGATGCAATCATCGCCTTTTGCCGACGGCACAATGCCATTAACTTAGCATTTGTGCTTGCTCGGGCACTAACTGATCCTGCAGCTATGACGGTCTTTGGTTCCGTCATGTTGCTGGTAGACTGATCTGCAATGTCAGCCTGTTCCAAGAAGTAAGTTATGTTCTGCTCAACCATGGCAGCAACTTCTTCGAAGAACTTGAAGTATCTATGGGACTCCTCTAAGTCCTTTGAGTTCCTGACTAACTCGTGGTTGTCCTTAATAACGGTCCACTTTTCCTCTAGTAACGAGGCCCTGGCTTGATAGTAGCCAGGTTTTGCTTTCCGTTCAGCTGGGTCCTTTTTGCTGTTCCGGAAAAGCATTGATATCTCCTGGCTTATCTCATCCTGCGCGGCTAGGACCTCTTCCAACATAATTGATTTGTCTCTGCTCATTATTGTCGCCTTGTTGACAAGTTAAAAGATACCAGAACCAATTATGTACGTTGTGTTTTAACTCTTGATTATTCCTGACCCGTTGGAAGTGTTTTATTCGCTCTGGTGAGCTGGATACGCTTCGATTCGCAACCGTGATGTGGTCAAGGAATAACGAGGTGTTTTTTTTTGTAGAAAGGATCCTTGTGGTGGAGTCCTTTGTCGGGGTCACCAAAATGTTTGTGTATGTGTAAGAAGTTGGGAAGCATTCAGTACATAAACTGACTGCTAAAAGGCGTCGCAACTGGCACTTGTAACCAGGTGGACTACGGAGAAATAATGAATGTTTCATGAAGGTTTTACTAAGAACACTGATTTTATTAACGAAAAAGCAACAATATTTATAGGTAAAAATTGCTTAGCTTACAGGTGTGTGTTGTCAATTAAAATTGGGTTATTGTGTACTGAGCAGTTGCAAGCAATGCAGAATAGCATATTTAGCAACTACCGGGTTGGCTGACCGCTACTATTGCGACACATATTGTGCATTGTGCAGTCAGCGATATTCTGTGTGTTCAGCATAATTTGGTATTGGTTACAGTTTTATTGTGTCAATAAATATAGGGTATTGTGTATGGTCTTGACATAGTTTAACATGTGTTACTAATTTGTGTGTCATTCTTACATAGCCATGTGCAGTTATTTGATGAATTATAATATAAATGTGTGCTGACTTGTATACGACTTAACAATACGGACGGACGGACGGACAGACACCATGACGCACATTGCAAAAAACCAATATACTATGATACTTTCAGTATCAACACCCAGAAAAAGAACGCCACGAGAATCCACTATGAAAAAAGTAAATTTTACTAAGCGGGTTGTAACTATGATCGTAGTAAAAATCACTATAAACAAAGTTGATTCAACTAAAAACATAGCTAAACATCAAAATGAAAATGAAACTTATTTACTTTACCTGCACCTAAAAACAAAATACGTAACTTAAAAATGACAATGCATATTTATATTAACGTTTAATCCAACTATGCGCGCATTATCAAATAGATAATTATCAAATAGCCTAGAGCTGGTTTTAGGTGTGCCAGAGCCAAGTTAGAGATGATTTTGAAACCTCAAGAAGTTTGTCCCGAGATTTGGTTAATTTAAGCAATATTAAATGTCTAATGAATAACAACTGTTACTTTTTCGAAAGGTAATTTTAAGCTTAGTTGCATATTGCAAATACATTTGATTTTAATACATTTTTTAATTCATGATTTTCGATATTAATATTAATATTAATAAGCGTGCAAAACCGTCCCTAACAAAGGAGCTGCCAAATAAACTTAAAAAAATCGTACTTTACGGTAAAAAAAATTGCATGGTTGAGCAGTGTACAGTTTGCTGTAAGTTTAACTAAGCTATTGGTGCAAACCCTTTTTTTTATGAGGTGGCAACGGTAATGAGGTGGCGGTGTTTGTAAGGTGTGTAAATGTATACAGTAAGAAGAAGAATTTAATTTATGGAAAGTCATTGCGCTGATAAAATGTAGGTTAAATTAAAATTGCATTTAATTATTTGTTTCACATATACTTTATTATTGGTCCATAGGGGAAAACACCGTTCACCTTTTGCACTTTTAAAATGTAAGCAAAACCAGACTCTCCCTTTACGAAGTACGTAGAACAGCTGTTCAAGCAAGCTATCACGGCAGGGCTGTCAAACAACATGAGTTACTTGGGGGGCAAAATATTAAATATCTGTTTTGTATAAGAACTACAAGAGATATAACCTATCATATTTTTATATTTTGATACCGAACGTCTCATAGTATATTGGTTTTGTGCAATGTCCGTCATGGTGTCTGTCTGTCCGTCTGTCCGTCCTTCCGTATGAACGCAACTTTTTTCGACACCCGTAAAGCTAGAGACTTGAAACTTTGCAATTATGTTTATCTATAGACGGTACAGATAAAGTTTTAAGATTGGGTTGCCACGCCTTCTAGGAGGATGAGAAATCGATAAATTCGATAGCTGAAAACAGATAAAAAAAAATATTTCTCACATTCTTACAGCTAGAATTACCAAATTTTGCACGCAGATACCTAGTCATGTCCCTGAAAAAACTGCATCAAAATTTTGGATGCCACGCCCCCTGATTGAAAACTATGTTGTGCAGATTGGGATACACTCGGATAAATTCATTAATCGGATTTTTATACTTTGATACCGAAGGTCTCATAGTATATTGGTTTTGTGCAATGTCCGTCATGGTGTCTGTCTGTCCGTCTGTCCGTCTGTCCGTCCGTCCGTATGAACCCGTAAAGCTAGAGACTTGAAACTTTGCAATTATGTTAATCTATAGACGGTACAGATAAAGTGTCAAGATTGGGTTGCCACGCCTACTAGGAGGCTGGGAAATCGATAAATTCGATAACAGAAAACCGATAAAACCAAATATTTCTCACATTCTTACAGCTAGAGTTACCAAATTTTGCACGCAGATAGCTAGTCATATCCCTGAAAAAACTGTTTCAAAATTTTGGATGCCACGCCCACTCCTTCCGCCCCCATCATCCCTGCTCATTGAAATTGGAAACGCCTATAGTTTTTACATTTTTTGGGCTAGAGCCAATAAATTTTGTGTCAAGATAGATATTGAAGTTCCCCAAAAAAATGCATCAAAATTTTGGATGCCACGCCCCTAATTCCGCCCCCATCCCCCTTCTCCATGAAATTGGAAACGCCTATAGTTTTCACATTTTTTGGGCTAGAGCCACCAAATTTTGTGTCAAGATAGGTACTGACGTTCCCCATCAAAACTTGGATGCCACGCCCCCTGATTCCGCCCCCATCCCCCCTTCACCAAGAAATTGGAAACCCCAATAGTTTTCACATTTTTTGTGCTAAAGCCATCAAATTTTGTGTCAAGATAGATATTGACGTACCCCAAAAAAATGGATCAAATTTTTGGATGCCACGCCCCTAATTCCGCCCCCATCCCCCTTCTCCATGAAATTGGAAACGCCCATAGTTTTCACATTTTTTGGGCTAGAGCCACCAAATTGTGTGTCAAGATAGGTACTGACGTTCCCCATCAAAACTTGGATGCCACGCCCCCAGATTCCGCCCCCATCCCCTTTTCACCAAGAAATTGGAAGCGCGAATAGTTTTCACATTTTTTGGGCTAGAGCCACAAAATTTTGTGTCAAGATAGGTACTGACGTTCCCCATCAAAACTTGGATGCCACGCTCCCTGATTCCGCCCCCATCCCCCCTTCTCCATGATATTTGAAACGCCTATAGTTTTCACATTTTTTGTGCTAGAGCCATCAAATTTTGTGTCAAGATAGATATTGAAGTTCCCCAAAAAAATGCATCAAAATTTTGGATACCACGCCCCCTGATTCCGCCCCCATCCCACACTTCTACTTGAAATTGGAAACGCCTATAGTTTTCACATTTTTCGAGCTAGAGTCACCAAATTTGGTAGGAAGATATATGGTGACATCTACAAAAGGTCTGCATCAAAAATTAGATTGCCACGCCCACCTCTGCCGCCCACTATTTAAAATCGGAAATTTCGATATCTCTTATAGTTTTTAAGCTAGAGCCCGTAAATTGGGTAGAAAGATAGAAGGCAGCATCTACCAAAGATGTGCATCAAAATTTTGAATGCCACGCCCACCTAAGCCTTATAAAATCGGAATCGGCTATATCTCTAACAGTTTTTGAGCTAGAGCCACCAAACTTGGTAGGCAGATAGTTAGTGACAGTTAAAAACATTTGATTCAAAAATTTGGATGCCACGCCTACCTCTGCCGCCCACCTTTTAAATTTGGGAGTTAAGTTATCTTCCACAGCTTTTGAGCTAAAGTCACCAAATTTGGTAACATGATAGCTGACGATGTTTACCACATGGCCCACTCCCTTCGCCCCTGCACTCCCCTTATCAACCGTTCATTTACTGGTATCAAAGTATTCCGCAGTCGGTTGCGTCCGACTGCAACGTTTTTACTTGTTATTCAAGCACCTTGTGGTAAACGACATTGTTTGTTTTTTGGTCAGGCGCAAGAACAAATAAAGCGGTTTGTTTGCCGACACTTGTGCATGCCATGTACAATTGATTATGAGAAAAACATGAATTTTCTAGATTAAGGCCACAAATAGTCAAGGATTGGCCCTGTGATTTGTTGATCCTCATGGCGAAGGCAAGACGAATCGGGAATTGAATTCGTTTAAACTCAAAGGTCATATCCGTTGGGATCATCAGAATCCTTGGAATAAGAACTTCCTCATCTTTAAATTTTCCTTTAAGTATCGACGCGTGAATCACATTGCTTATCAGTTTTCTTATCACCAAACACGTTCCATTGCACAGTTTTGGTTGGTTTAAATTTCTAAGCATGATGACTACCGAGCCAACCTTCAGTTGTAAATTGAGCGCTGGTAAACCAGGCACATCCAAGGAGTTTAAAAATTCAGTTGGATAATTAGTGGCTTCTTCTTCGATTGTTACACAGTCGATAGATTTGAATGAATACAGAGTACCTACGATTTGATTTTGAATTACAAAATTGAGGTCATCTACATCTTTATTTTAAGCCGCCAAAACTGCTCGCTCACTTAACCATTTAGTATTTTTGTGGTTAGCAATGATATCCGGGAATACTTTGTTGATAAGCTCGTCTTTTGATGAGACGAAATTGCAAAAATTTGGAGGAAATGAAATCAAACCGCTCCATTTGTCAACAGGAACACGGCCATTACCGATAGTCAGCCATTGCTTCGAGAAATCATCAGCAGATAGATCGTTCAACAATGAAACTCATATTTACAGACAGTTGAAGTTTCTTTACATATCACCACAGATTTGATGCTTTGAGGCAAGCGTTTATTTCGTCGTCAGCAGTAGATCTTGGAATGACTGGTAGTGTTTGCCGGAAATCGCCAGATAATAAAATCATTGCACCACCAAAACATCTCGAGTCATTGCGCAGATCTTTTAATGTTCGCGTGATTTCATCGTTGATATGGGATGTTTGGATACCAAAAACCGCCATGTCGCTCCCTTTCGTGACATATTTGCAAATGTATTTAATTGACTCGACCGAATTGCAATATTCAACATCACAATGTTTTGGAAAGAAGTGGCGAATATGGAACAATCCAACTGTTATCAACTGCGAAAGCGTTTTCTTTCACTTTGGTTGCGATAGTTCTACCATTATTATCGGGCGATCGACGCCCATACAATGGATAACCATCGTTGCCTGTAATGGTTTCTGCCATCAATTTTCGTGGATACCGTTTGGAACACTTGCCGTCGACCATGCACGGTGATTGGCTGTTGATAGTGCCACACGGTCAACGAATCATATTCGTGATTGCAACATCATGTAGGTCTGGATCGGCTTCAGGAGCAGGAATCTCTGCACTTATGATGCCATCTTTTTGATCTGGCCGAATTCTTTCGACTAACCAAATTAGAATGTGAGCATGCGGTAGGCCTCGTTTTTGCTATTCGACTGAATACATCCAGCATCGAGTAATCCCAAAGATGTTTTGCTTAACAATATAATTCATTAGTGACTGAATTTTTTGATTGAAAACACGTGCGGTGATGTCGTGTCGATCACTTGATGTTTGTCCGGGAAGCAGCAATTGAATAATTTCCATCCATTTCGGATTACATGTAAATGTAATGATTAGATCTGGCCGACCATAATGACGAACATATGTCATTGCATCTTGCGCATATTCATGCATATGACGCGGGCTACCTGTGTAAGTCGCCGGTAAAATAGTCAGCCGACCAACATTTTCTGAATCTCATTATGTGCTAATTGCATCGCGTAAATGAATATACTCTTCCGAACGCAATTTAGCTTAATTCAAACGAATAAAAGTCAGGCGCTCCGTTTCGATTTTAACGTACATGTCAACGGAATATTGTTGAAGCAGTTGACGAAATCGCAACAAATAATTATCAGAATTTTCACGAATCATCAAACGATATGCGTAATAATTCATCGAACTAACCTTCTTGGTAGTTTCCTCACCATTCAATGGATTAATCATTTTGGTATTAAAGTGATATCCATCGTCTCCTTGCCAAAACATCAGCGGGTATTGTATTGCGTCGTGTAAGTACAATATCACGTGTTTCCAAGTTTTCACCAACAATCAGGATTGCCACTTCATCGATTGTTGGAGCATTAAATGTGCGTTCATGTGTTCCAGCTGGTCTTTTATCAGCTCTAATCACAACTTTATTGTCATCACTTGGCATGATGACCAATGCATGATGTTCATGAAGCATTTGCTGCAGATCTTGGAGAAATGCTCTTTTCGTAGCTGTGTTGATCCCTTGACGCCGGTCAAGTTGTTCTTCCATATTGCCCATGAAGTATACTTTCAAGAATTTATGCTGTGCATCTTCAATAGGTTGCAATGATCCAATGCGATGGCAAATCTGGCCTTGAATCTTAGTAATACTGAATAATACTGAATATTCACTCGCACAAAACCACATAAAACAACCAAATATAATATCAGTGCCTGAACCTTTTACACAAAATAAATTTCTGAGCGCACACATGAATAGTTGTTACAAATGTTTGACATAAAATAAATGAGCTTTGATTGAAATGAATATTGGATGTTTGGATACCAAAAACCGCCATGTCTCGAGTTTTTATTGTTTTTTAAGATGTATTCTGCTATTCGGGGCGGAACAAATCCAACGAATCAAAAACCATGAAAATTGGTCCAGCAGGAGTTCTCGAGTTATAAGTGTTGTAACAAACACGACTTGACAATGTTTTATATATATAGATTCCTTTTCCTTGTTTGGCATTGAGTATGTGTGGTTAGTTTGTGAAATAACCTATATATTGTTTGTTACAGGTAATTTTTTTTTGATTTGAAAGGTAGGTGAGTTTCTTGAAGACATTTTATATCGGGTTTGGTTTGTAAGGTAGCTTTTGCTATGGCTGAGGTAGCCCAGCCTCTCCAGTGCCACCTTACAAGAAATTTGTAGGTTGCTGGGATCAGGAGAGTGGGGAATTGAGACACCGTGCTCGGAAAAGGATGAAGGTTAGAATCGACACCGGTGATCCGGTGATTTGTCAAAGTTTTTGCAATTTCGCGGGCTGTCGCGGTGTTGACCTGCGTACAGCCAACGGAGTCTCAAACGGTGGTCGGAGGACCTCACGTTCCATGTTTTGCTCTCTCACTTTCAACCCTATCTGGTTTACTTTAATTCATTCTTTATTTTTCTTTTATAGTTTTCTCGTTTCACAGCGCGCCCTAATGCTCTACCTTACTCGCACCAGACAAAGTCGTGTGAAGAGGGGGGGAGAAATAATTGTGTAATCTCGCTTACCCTGGCTTCTCGTGGTTATCTTTTCCCGTTGTATGTGTGTGTACGTATGCCCTGTGGTTTCTGTGAGTGTGTATCCTTGCTTTGTATACTCTGTATCCTTCGTTGTCTTGGTACTATGTCCCTTCGTAGTCCTGTGTTAATGTTATCTCATCGAAGATCCTCTTGGTATTCCCTTGGCCTTTTCTGTGCACTGCCACGGCCAACTCCTCGCATCGCCGCTCGATTTTTGATGGCGATCGCCAACTCTTTTCTGCATGTCGTCGCTGCGGCCGCTGCCCGAGTCGTTCGGCTGCTGTGGGTGGCTTCGTTGCGCTGTCCTCTGCTGTGGCCGCTGCCCGCGCCATTTGGCTCGTGCCATTCTGCTGCTGCGGGTGGCTACGCTCTCGCTCTTTGTTGAGCTGTCCTCTGCTGTGACCGCTGCCCGCGCCTTTTGGCTCGTGCCATTCTGCTTCTGCGGGTGGTTTCGCTCTCTGTTGCGCTGTCCTCTGCTGTGGAAGCTGCCCGTAGCATTCTGCTGCTGCGGGTGGCTTTGCACACGCTCTCTGTTGAAGGGGTCCCGTTTCTAAATGTATACAACTACCGTGGGCCTTATCCATATATTTTACTCAAATATACGGTATAACTTAACCCAAAAAACTTATCCCATAAAAATGTGCATCGTCACATCCCCCCTTACTTCCCGGGTGATAACGAATAGTGACGCCACCGGACGGAGTGACGGTTACCAAGAACTGTGGAATATGAACAAGGTTATATCCCTGAGACTATGGACTGACTATGCTCTTCAGGACAATAGTCTGGTGCGATGTTTGAACTTGAAAATGAACTATAGTGTAAAACATCTAATTATACTTTCAATATCTCTTACGCTAATCCGCCTTGTGAGCGGTCCCCGATTTACTCAATTTCCTATTGGGAAATCCGTGTTGCGGTCAAGCTAGTGCTCGCCGCCGATGCTGTCATGTCGTTCATCGTCATCGTGTGCCGGTGCGCTGATCTCCGTGTTTCGGTCTCTAACTATGTTGGGAGAAGTGAACTTAGTTACCTTATACGGGCACTCGTAACGTGGTGCTAGTTTGGCGACAAATCCGTCCTTGGCCTTCGATAGTATGTGTTTCCAATCGCGTCTCTGAAGTTGTAACGGCGGCCCTATTCCGCTGATGCTTGCCGAGGGATCTTGCCGTTTAATGCTCCTGGCAGTCTCGGCTCTATTAACTCGGCTGAACCTGGTCCGGGCTTGGTCTTCTGATCTTCCGGTCTGGTGTGAAACGGGTTTTGTTGGATGGCTCCAGGCTGTGTAGCGCCAAGAACGCCGCCCCAAGTCCCATCTCGTATCATCGTTGAAGGCGACTCGCCGACTACCTCGCGGTTGCAGGTATCGTGGTCGTCCTGGGTCATGATTAGCGTGGCTGGTCCACCTCTCGTTGCTTTGACGACCGGCTCGCGGTTGCAGGCGTCGCCCTGGTTTGGCTCCGTTGTCTCTGGTCTCTGTGTTATCGTGTTGACGACCGCCTCGTGGTTGCAGGCGTCGTCCTGGCGCCGTGTCGTAATCTCTGTTACCTCTGTGCTTGTGTTGACGACCGCCTCGCGGTTGCAGGTGTCGCCCTGGCTTTGTCTCGTAATCTTGATATTGACGACCGCCTCGCGGTTGCAGACGTCGTCCTGGCTTTGCGTCCTCGTCTCTGGTTTCAAGTTGACGACCGCCTCACTGTTGTAGGCGTCGTCCTGGCTTAACCTTGTCTCAGTGTCCTGGTGTTGACGACCGCCTCGCGGTTTGCGGGCGTCGTCCTGGCCTTGCGTCGTACTCTTGATATTGACAAGCGCCTCGCGGTTGCTGGCGTCGCCCTTGCTCTGGTTCCTCGTCGTCTCAGTGCTTGTGTTAGCGTCCGCCTCGCGGTTGCAGGCGTCGCCCTTGCTTAACCTTGCTATGTCCCTCCTGGAATTCGTCGGAACACGGGTGGCTCGCTGTGCCGCCCGCTGGACGACATCGCCTCCTTGTTGGCTACTACTGCCCGGGACCTGGCTCGGGTTGTTGTTGGGTTTCCAGTCGGTCGATCGATGATATTCTGTAGTTTTTTGGCTAGGCATCATCAATGGGATAAGCAGACCACCCACCTGCAGCTTAGCATTTATGGCGCTGAAGAAGTCCAACCCGAGCAGCACATCGTCGAGGGCCGATGGTAAAACCAGCATCAGAATGCTAGCCCGTGCTTGCTCGAGTCGTACTTCTGCTTGTATTGAACGCGTTAGCTCCATCCTTGTCCCATTTGCCAAGGCTATCACCGTGCTCACCGCTCTTCTGTTAGCCGGGGTCTCGATAAGGTGCGCTTTCTGTTCGCTGAGGAAACTTCGCGTGGCACCCGTGTTCAGGGTAGCCACCATCACCTCAGCCTCGATGCTCGTCTCTGCAGCTAGCCGGCCATCCCGCAAACGGATTACACCCGCTAGTTACGGAACTCGCTCGTCGGCACTCTCACCTCTTCCGGATTTGATGAGAGGCGCTTGGCGTTTCTCGGCCCCTGTTCTTGGCAACAGTCGACGGTCCTCACTCCTCGGCGACCACAGTTCTAACAGAATAGAAACCGCGTCCCACGACATTCTCTCTCCAAGTGACTCAGTGTCCCGCAGTTACGACACGCATTAAGTGTGTCCACGGGTTGCTCACTGCTGGCCGAACTTGATGTACTTTGATGGTTCCCTTCGTTTGGAGACGTTGTAGTTTGCGAAACTGCCCCAGATGTGCTAGTTTTGGAACTCGCTGCACATGTTTCCCGCTTTGTAACAGTTGCTGGTCCAGTCGAGCGAACCATCTGCTCATTGCTTGCCTTGTTTCTTGTCTGGCGTAAATGCTCTCGTTCCCGGGTGACTTCAAAGTTGATCACCAGCTGAATTCGTGCGGAACCAGTCCTTGGCGGTAGCTCGTTATAGCTCTGGGACCCCCTGGGCCAAATTTCGGGTGTCCACTCGATGTGACACTGCTCGTTCCTCCAAGCGCTCGATGAATCGCAAGGGGTCGGTAGTACCGTCGAAAGTGACTCCCCAGCGTTGAATACGTTCCACTCCCATGGTTCCAGAGACGTCGTGTCGATTTGGTAGCATCGCCGATGTTACCCTCTCGTTTGTTCGGGACATGCGCACCGGTATGCTAAGATATTGCATACCCGGGCTGTCTGGGTCTCGGGGCGGGGACCTGCTAGGTTCTACTCGTTGCTCCGGTAGACTCGTCGTATTCTTTTCTGCATGGGATCCGTTCCCACTCGTGGTAGGCGACAGGCTCCGAGATCGTTGTTGAGTGTCTGGCTTGGTGTCGGGCGTCCGGGCTTTTCCAAAAATGCTTCAAGCTCCTCTTAGCGAGCCTGGATGATAGCCGAGTGGCCACCACTACCCACAAAAGCAGACATGCGGCCTCGAAGTTCTTCCACGGTGCCGTCACGTCCAAGCCCAAACTCGTTAGCGAATGCCTCCAGTTCCGCCTTGCGCCTTTACGATATCCATGCTACTCCGACTATGCTGCTTTACGTGGCCTGCCCCTGTGTCCTGGTTCCAGTCGTGCCGGTTTAAGTACTGTATGATGTCCTTTGCTTCGTTTACTTGTGCACGGCTAGTATCCTTGTTGTGTACTAGTGCGTGTCCTGTGCGATATCCTGTGCCTTGGTTGTAAATGCACGACTAGTATTCTTGTTGAGTACTTGTACGTGTCCTGTGCGATGTCCTTGTTGAGGTGGGCGATTATCCGTGTTGTAGCCTGTGTCCTTGGTTGTATCCTTCGGCGTCCTGGGTTCTGTGTCCTGGCTCTGGTAAACTCGTTTGAACAAAATAAAAAAATATACTACGCACGATGTTCACAGCTTGATGGTTCAGGGTCGACTCTTCCCCTTTGTGCCTTGATGGCTCAATTTATACTCTATCGTCAGCACACGAATGATCGCGACCGAGGGCACTCGAGCTTCGCGTCGTCCGCCTCCCTCCTCTGTCATTCGTAAATGCGACAAAAAAATCTCGTCTCTCTCTCTGCTTTTGCCTGCTCCTGCGCTGTCTATGTACTCGTACGCTGCATCGCCCCGTGTGCCCAAAAAAAAACTATATACCCGAAAAAACTTGCCGGAACCCCTGTGCAAATCAAAAAAAAAACAAGTAAAAACGTTGCAGTCGGACGCAACCGACTGCGGAATACTTTGATACCAGTAAAAGAACGGTTGATAAGAGAGAATGCAGGGGCGAAGGGAGTGGGCCATGTGGTAAACATCGCCAGCTATCATGTTACCAAATTTGGTGACTTTAGCTCAACAACTGTGGAAGATAACTTAACTCCCAAATTTAAAAGGTGGGCGGCAGAGGTAGGCGTGGCATCCAAATTTTTGAATCAAATGTTTTTAACTGTCACCATCTATATTCATAAAAAGTTTGGTGGCTCAAGCTCAAAAACTGTTAGAGATATAGCCGATTCCGATTTTATAAGGCGGGTGGCTTAGGTGGGCGTGGCATTCAAAATTTTGATGCACATCTTTGGTAGATGCTGCCTTCTATTTTTCTACCCAATTTACGGGCTCTAGCTTAAAAACTTTAAGAGATATCCAAATTTCCGATTTTAAATAGTGGGCGGCAGAGTTGGGCGTGGCATCCTAATTTTTGATGCAGACCTTTTGTAGTTGTCACCATATATCTTCCTACCAAATTTGGTGACTCTAGCTCGAAAAATGTGAAAACTATAGGCGTTTCCAATTTCAAGTAGAAGGGGGGATGGGTGCGGAATCAGGGGGCGTGGCATCCAAGTTTTGATGGGGAACGTCAGTACCTATCTTGACACAACATTTGGTGGCTCTAGCCCAAAATATGTGAAAACTATAGGCGTTTCCAATTTCATGGAGAAGGGGGGATGGGGGCGGAATCAGGGGGCGTGGCATCCAAAATTTTGATTAATTTTTTGGGGAACGTCAATATCTATCTTGACACAAAATTTGGTGGCTCTTGCCCAAAAAATGTGAAAACTATAGGCGTTTCCAATTTCATGGAGAAGGGGGGATGGGGGCGGAATCAGGGGGCGTGGCATCCAAAATGTTGATGCATTTTTTTGGGGAACTTCAATATCTATCTTGACACAAAATTGTTTGGCTCTTGCCCAAAAAATGTAAAAACTATAGGCGTTTCCAATTTCAAGGAGCAGGGATGATGGGGGCGGAATTAGTGGGCGTGGCATCCAAAATTTTGATGCAGTTTTTTCAGAGACATGACTAGCTATCTGCGTGCAAAATTTGGTAACTCTAGCTGTAAGAATGTGAAAAATATTTGGTTTTATCGGTTTTCAGTTATCGAATTTATCGATTTCCCAGCCTCCTAGTAGGCGTGGCAACCCAATCTTGACACTTTATCTGTACCGTCTATAGATAAACATAATTGCAAAGTTTCAAGTCTCTAGCTTTACGGGTGTCGAAAAAAGTTGCGTTCATACGGACGGACGGACAGATGGACAGACGGACAGACGGACACCATGACGGACATTGCACAAAACCAATATACTATGAGACCTTCGGTATCAAAGTATAACAAATCTTGCCCAATTACTTTCAATCGGTACCTGCGTAACGTCGTGGTTTTCACAGTGCTCCCAAAACTGTACCTACAAAACTCTGCATAAAACTTTACCAAATGCTTCAAACGGACTGGCAAGCGATCGTAGGAAAAAAAAACTATTGCGGCCTTGTTTTGCGCACGGTGGTTAGTTAGTGCCTGCAAAACTGAGCCCACGTGACAGCGTTCAAAAATTCACTTATGTGCTAGCGGACCGGCGGACGTTGATCGAGACAAAAAAAAACTCCAAAGACTCTGTAATGTACACCCTGCATGCCTATGTGCATTTGCAATGACTGCCTTTCGAACGCTTGTACAACTGTGCCTACGTGAACGCGTATGCAGCTGCATAGCAAGCGACAACAGACAAAATTAACGGAGTTTTTCCAGGCCGTCCTCCAATATGTGTGCGTGTGTATATGCGCGCACGTGTACCCCTGTCGGACCACTGCCTATTGCGCACCCCTGCAGGACCACTACGACTGATTTTCTGCTGAAAAGTCACTACCAATGCACGCTTTTCCTCGCTCTAGCTTCTTAGACTATTTCGGTGTCACTTTCCGAAAATATATATATAAAAACCACAATCCCAGAGTCCCTGCTCAGGCGCCGCCTGTAAGGTAGCTTTTTGTATGGCTGAGGTAGCTCAGCCTCTCCAGGGCCACCTTACAAGAAATTTGTAGGTTGCTGGGATCAGGAGAGTGGGGAATTGAGACACCGTGCTCGGAAAAGGGACGCAATATCAAATAAAAGGAAGGAAATATATTTAAAAAGGCAGGCTCCATCACCAATTATGCCAACAACTGAATGCGGCACCAAAACACTACTAATAGCTCTTCTTCTCTCTATTATATTACTGTGGCTACAAAATATAAGAAAACTTTGTTTTGCAAGCAATCGATGCGTAAAATATTACATTATTTTTATACCCTGAACGCATGAAATGGGTAAAAAAAATGTATAATTGTTTTGTGCAAAAGTATGTAACAGGCAGAAGGAAGCATGTCCGTCTATCCGTCCGTCCTTCCGTTTGTATGAGCGCGTCGATGTCAAAGACTATAAGACCTACGGACTTCAAATTTGGAACATAGCTTCTCCTAAGCCATAGGCAGATCAAGTTTATTTCAAAATATCGAAAACTATTCTGTCAAGAAAAACTGCACTGCTGCAAGTCATTTTAATACACGGGCTCAGGGTATCTTTTAGTCGGGATTTCTTGACTTAAGCTCTCTTACTTGTTTTCAGATTCGCGCATTCTCGTGTTGTGGTGACAGTCGGCATAGGTATACCTGCATCATAAATACATTCATAGAATTGATAGAATCTATTTATGTCTGCGTCATACGTGTGTCCCAAAACCAAAGAGGCGGATCAAGTCATAAGTTCAGGGCATGTTATTCGCAACTATTTTAAGCTTTAACGCACACACTAGCTAACACCTAAGTTTGGGTAACCATGTATTATATTAACTATATCATAATTTTTCGTTTGCGCAGTGTAAAGCACACCAATATACTGACACATGCCAGTCTCGCTCACGTTGGACATGCCTGCTTTGTTGTTGCCCATTTTGGCTCACTCTCTTATGTACGCGCGCGCTCTGCATGTCAAACGAAAAGCTTAGTATCGCTACCTTCTTCGTACGCACCGAATTCAGAAGCAACCAATGTATGCATGCATTTATATTTGCACTTGCATTTGTTTATATATACTATATGTACAACAACATACTTACATATGTATGTACTGACAGATGTGCATTTGCAACATTAACCAAAGTTACAAATGTCAGCTCTAAAATTATATCAAAACAATGGCAAATGGTAAATCAAAGCTAAAATTTCTTGTGTTTCTATGTATGTATGTGTTTATGTGTTATGTTTTGTCTAAGTTAGATAATTAGCAAGTAGGTAAAACCACCACCGTAACATATTCTGGTGTGCAAAATTTTTTTAGACGCACCAAGTTTTGTTTAAATTGATAAGTTTTAAATCAATGACACCAACGAAAAGTAGCAGTGCGGGCCCAACAACAACAATTACAACAACAAACGCTACTTGGGTCGTAAATCAATTGTCAAAGGCACACAAATCTGAAACAAAAATTGTGCACAGTGCGAAGCAATACATGAACATAAAATTATGAAATTTAAATTTTCAAGCGCATTATTCACTTATTTGTGTATGCACTTATTCATTAAGAAGCGGAAATCCGTTTCTATTTTGCAAGTGTACGAACTTTTTTTATGACTTTGCTTGTGCGACGCGAAGGCGTCACTACGCATTTATTTTGTTTTTGTAAACTCGCTCGCGATCAAACCCTCAGCTCGTGCGACACTTAGGCGCCAGCAGTGGAATGGGTCAAAGTGCTCCAGGATGTATGGGAGGTACTCGAAGGAGTTGTCCAAAATAAAATTCCTTTCTTAGTGCTCACTTACTCCATGCAGGTATTTTGTGAAAATTTCAGCCTTCTAGCTCTTTTCGTTTAGGCTGTGGCAATGTAGACAATCAGGACAAACGCTTTTATATATATAGATTGTTTGAGTTATTTTTATTGAACTATAAAAATGTTTCCTTTTAAAATTATACAAGGGAAAACAACGTATGCCGGGTCAGCGGAACGAAACTTCGTCAAGACATAGAGGCGTTTAAAAAACTTATGCGTACCAAATCTTGACCCGATCAGACGATTCCTTCGGGTACTTCCCATAAAAAAAAGACATCGGGAGGTACCCGAAGGAGTGGTGTGATCGGGATGAAAATAGATGTTGGCCGATGCGCAGACCTAACCGATAAGCACAAGTTCAGGCACTGTTATTATATTTCGTTGTTTTATGTGGTTTTTTGCGAGTGAATATTCAGTATTATTCAGTATTACTAAGATTCAAGCCCAGATTTGCCATCGCATTGGATCATTGCAACCTATTGAAGATGCACAGCATAAATTCTTGAATGTATACTTCCTGGGCAATATGAAAGAACAACTTGACCGGCGTCTAGGGATCATCACAGCTATGAAACGAGCAATTCTCCAAGATCTGCAGCAAATGCTTCATGAACATCATGCATTGCTCATCATGCCAAGTGATGACTATAAAGTTGTGATCAGAGCAGATAAAAGACCAGCTGGAACACATGAACGCACATTTAATGCTCCAACAATCGATGAAGTGGCAATCCTGATTTTTGGTGAAAACTTGGAAACACGTGATATTGTACTTACACGACGCAATACTGGGCAACTACAAAGAATATATGAAGCACACCGTTCATATGACGCGTTACAATACCCGCTGATGTTTTGGCAAGGAGACGATGGATATCACTTTAATATCAAAATGATTAATGGAGAGGAAACTACCAAAAAAGTTAGTTCGATGAATTATTACGCATATCGTTTGATGATTCGTGAAAATTCTGATAATTATTTGTTGCGATTTCGTCAACTGCTTCAACAATATTCCGTTGACATGTACGTTAAAATCGAAACGGAGCGCCTGACTTTCATTCGGTTGAATCAAGCTAAATTGCGTTCGGAAGAGTATATTCATTTACGCGATGCAATTAGCACATAATGAGATTCAGAAAATGTTGGTCGGTTGATTATTTTACAGCTAGCCCGCGTCATATGCACGAATATGCGCAAGATGCAATCACATATGTTCGTCATTATGGTCGGCCAGATCTATTCATTACATTTACATGTAATCCGAAATGGATGGAAATTATTCAATTGCTGCTTCCCGGACAAACATCAAGTGATCGACACGACATCACCGCACGTGTTTTCAAGCAAAAAATTCAGTCACTAATAAATTACATTGTTAAGCAACACGTCGTTGGGATTACTCGATGCTGGATGTATTCAGTCGAATGGCAAAAACGAGGCCTACCGCATGCTCACATTCTAATTTGGTTAGTCGAAAGAATTCGGCCAGATCAAAAAGATGGCATCATAAGTGCGGAAATTCCTGCTCCTGAAGCCGATCCAGACCTACATGATGTTGTAATCACGAATATGATTCGTGGACCGTGTGGCACTATCAACAGCCAATCACCATGCATGGTCGACGGCAAGTGTTCCAAACGGTATCCACGAAAATTGATGGCAGAAACCATTACAGGCAACGATGGTTATCCATTGTATGGGCGTCGATCGCCCGATAATAATGGTAGAACTATCGCAACCAAAGTGAAAGGAAACGATTTCGTAGTTGATAACAGTTGGATTGTTCCATATTCGCCACTTCTTTCCAAAACATTCAAGGCACATTGTAATGTTGAGTATTGCAATTCGGTCAAGTCAATTAAATACATTTGCAAATATGTCACGAAAAGAAGCGACATGGCGGTTATTGGTATCCAAACATCCAATATCAACGATGAAATCACGCGAACATTAAAAGATCTGCGCAATGACTCGAGATGTTTTGGTGGTGCAATGATTTTATTATCTGGCGATTTCCGGCAAACACTACCAGTCATTCCAAGATCTACTGCTGACGACGAAATAAACGCTTGCCTCAAAGCATCAAATCTGTGGTGATATGTAAAGAAACTTCAACTGTCTGTAAATATGAGTTTCATTGTTGAACGATCTATCTGCTGATGATTTCTCGAAGCAATTGCTGACTATCGGTAATGGCCGTGTTCCTGTTGACAAATGGAGCGGTTTGATTTCATTTCCTTCAAATTTTTGCTATTTCGTCTCATCAAAAGACGAGCTTATCAACAAAGTATTCCCGGATATCATTGCTAACCACAAAAATACTAAATGGTTAAGTGAGCGAGCAGTTTTGGCGGCTAAAAATAAAGATGTAGATGACCTCAATTTTGTAAATCAAAATCAAATCGTAGGTACTCTGTATTCATTCAAATCTATTGACTGTGTAACAATCGAAGAAGAAGCCACTAATTATCCAACTGAATTTTTAAACTCCTTGGATGTGCCTGGTTTACCAGCGCACAATTTACAACTGAAGGTTGGCTCGGTAGTCATCATGCTTAGAAATTTAAACCAACCAAAACTGTGCAATGGAACGTGTTTGGTGATAAGAAAACTGATAAGCAATGTGATTCACGCGTCGATACTTAAAGGAAAATTTAAAGATGAGGAAGTTCTTATTCCAAGGATTCTGATGATCCCAACGGATATGACCTTTGAGTTTAAACGAATTCAATTCCCGATTCGTCTTGCCTTCGCCATGAGGATCAACAAATCACAGGGCCAATCCTTGACTATTTGTGGCCTCAATCTAGAAAATTCATGTTTTTCTCATAATCAATTGTACATGGCATGCTCACGTGTCAGCAAACCATCCGCTTTATTTGTTCTTGCGCCTGACCAAAAAACAAAGAATATCGTTTACCACAAGGTGCTTGAATAAAAATCCGATTAATGAACTAATCCGAGTGTATCACAATCTGCACAACATAGTTTTCAATCATTTTTTTCTGACATGTCCCGGCTGAAAATAATAGTTATTAAAGCCGCGAGCGCACATAGAATTTTCAAAAGGTTGCATTTATTGTTTTCTTAGATTTGGGTATTTGTTCATTTATAAGCTTTACACGTACTAATGCATTTGTTTCGCGATGCGTTCGATCGGTGGGTTTACGTCGATGCGCAGAAAGACAAAGTAAGACTAAATTGGAATGCGTAACAAGAGCAGGTCACTGAAGAAGGCGCACGTCAGCGAGCGCCGCTTAGTGAGAGAGCTTTCGTTACAGTTACAATATTTACAATAGAATAGATAATTGGCGTATGAAAATAAATGCAAACATGAGTGGCAGAAGGCCGTTAAATTTAAATACATTTTTGATAACCATCTGCTGGCGGGGACGGCTGCTGCTCCGCATATGCACCCCCCCGTTGAAAGAGGAACGTTTCAGGTAGGGGCAGAAGAGCCAATTTCGTCACGGCCCGCTTGAAGATTCCCTTTTGACTGCGAATGATGGCAACACGTACGGCACCATACTATCCAGAGATTACGCTTTCAATTCGCCCAAGTGGACAACGAAGAGGCGGAAGATTTTCTTCCTGCATCAATACAACCATGCCTGCTTGAATGTTAGGCGAAAGACGTTGCCATTTTCCCCTTTCTTGTAGCAGTGAAAGATATGCTGAGCTCAATTTTCTCCATAATATCTGCTTCATTTGGCATATGCGCTGCCATCGACTTAGCAGGTTGACACGCAGATGCGATAAGTCCTTCACATTTACTTAAGCAAACAGGTCATCCACGTATTTTGTTAGTATCCTTGGTGTGTTTTTAAGTTTCTGCACTGTATTGTCCAAGAGCTCTTCCATTACTATGTCCGCGATTACCGGTGATGCAGGCATATTTTCTTTGTGTATTTTAGGGAGGCCGTATATCCTAGGGGGTAACGCTGTATTATTGATGAGCTTATTCCTTTCGGTCCTTGAAATAATCTCTAATTTAAAAAGTTTTTCCACCAATTCATTATTTTTATTTTTTAGTCGTAGTGTTGGATCTTGTTTAATATTTCTATATGTGCACATGTCTTCCAACATCGTGGGATGTAAGTATTAATATACTAATACTAGATGACCCGGCAAACTTCGTACCGCCCAACAGTCAATGAATGTCGTGTTATCTTTTAGCTGAGATAATTTAGGCTTTGATGAACGTAATATGATGAATACATACAGAAAGAGAAAGAAATTAAAACAATTGAATCAAAAAAAAAGTTTGAAGACATGCTTTTAAAAGTATGTCTCTGTCGGAGTTTGAACCCACGACCTTCAGCCTTAGAAGTGGCTGTCTTCCCTCCATGCCACCAGAGCTTCTCAATTTTATCAGTCAAATTAATAACTGAAGCAAAAGGGAAAACTGTTTTCCGTGGTTTTTACATGATATTACATATTTTATCGTTCCAAAAACCTTAAAAACATGTATTGTCATCTGAAACACATCTTTGGTAAAAATTTCAGAGCTCTAGCTAGTCGGGAACTTAGTGAAAATTTGATTACAAGAATCCGGTACAAACATACAAACATACAGACAAGTCAAGTTAAATAAAAGCATGTAAAATAAATAATAATTAAGTACTTCAAACACATGTCGGAAAAAAATGATTGAAAACTATGTTGTGCAGATTGGGATACACTCGGGTTAATTCACTAATCGGATTTTTATTTAACCACCTTGTGGTAAACGATATTCTTTGTTTTTTGGTCAGGCGCAAGAACAAATAAAGCGGATGGTTTGCAAAGCAAGACGAATCGGGAATTGAATTCGTTTAAACTCAAAGGTCATATCCGTTGGGATCATCGGAATCCTTGGAATAAGAACTTCATCATTTTTAAATAATCCTTTAAGTATCGAAGCGTGAATCACTTTGCTTATCAGTTTTCTTATCACCAAACGCGTTCCATTGCACAGTTTTGGTTGGTTTAAATTTCTAAGCATAATGACTACCGAGCCAACCTTCAGTTGTAAATTGTGCGCTGGTAAACCAGGCACATCCAAGGAGTTTAAAAATTCAGTTGGATAATTAGTGGCTTCTTCTTCGTTTGTTACACAGTCAATAGATTTGAATGAATACAGAGTACCTACGATTTGATTTTGAATTACAAAATTGAGGTCATCTACATCTTTATTTTTAGCCGCCAAAACTGCTCGCTCAATTAACCATTTATTATTTTTGTGGTTAGCAATGATTTCCGGGAATACTTTGTTGATATGCTCGTCTTGTGATGAGACGAAATTGCAAAAATTTGGAGGAAATAAAATCAAACCGCTCCATTCGTCAACAGGAACACGGCCATTACCGATAGTCAACAATTGCTTCGAGAAATCATCAGCAGATAGATCGTTCAACAATGAAACTCATATTTACAGACAGTTGAAGTTTCTTTACATATCACCACAGATTTGATGCTTTGAGGCAAGCGTTTATTTCGTCGTCAGCAGTAGATCTTGGAATGACTGGTAGTGTTTGCCGGAAATCGCCAGATAATAAAATCATTGCACCACCAAAACATCTCGAGTCATTGCGCAGATCTTTTAATGTTCGCGTGATTTCATCGTTGATATTGGATGTTTGGATACCAAAAACCGCCATGTCGCTCCCTTTCGTGACATATTTGCAAATGTATTTAATTGACTTGACCGAATTGCAATACTCAACATTACAATGTGCCTTGAATGTTGAATGAAGTGGCGAATATGGAACAATCCAACTGTTATCAACTACGAAATCGTTTCCTTTCACTTTGGTTGCGATAGTTCTACCATTATTATCGGGCGATCGACGCCCATACAATGGATAACCATCGTTGCCTGTAATGTCGCCGGTAAAATAGTCAATCGACCAACATTTTCTGAATCTCATTATGTGCTAATTGCATCACGTAATTGAATATACTCTTTCGAACGCAATTTAGCTTGATTCAACCGAATGAAAGTCAGGCGCTCCGTTTCGATTTTAACGTACATGTCAACGCAATATTGTTGAAGCAGTTGACAAAATCGCAACAAATAATTATCAGAATTTTCACGAATCATCAAACGATATGCGTAATAATTCATCGAACTAACCTTCTTGGTAGTTTCCTCACCATTCAATGGATTAATCATTTTGATATTAAAGTGATATCCATCGTCTCATTGCCAAAACATCAGCGGGTATTGTAACGCGTCATATGAACGGTGTGCTTCATATATTCTTTGTAGTTGCCCATTATTGCGTCGTGTAAGTACAATATCACGTGTTTCCAAGTTTTCACCAACAATCAGGATTGCAACTTCATCGATTGTTGGAGCATTAAATGTGCGTTCATGTGTTCCAGCTGGTCTTTTATCTGCTCTAATCACAACTTTATAGTCATCACTTGGCATGCGCTCTAAAACAGTTTTTAACAGCCTGACCAATGCATGATGTTCATGAAGCATTTGCTGCAGATCTTGGAGAATTGCTCTTTTCGTAGCTGTGTTGATCCCTTGACGCCGGTCAAGTTGTTCTTCCATATTGACCATGAACTATATTTGCAAGAATTTATGCTGTGCATCTTCAATAGGTTGCAATGATCCAATGCGATGGCAAATCGCTGGCCTTGAATCTTAGTTATATAATTTAATACTGAATACTGAATCGCACAAAACCACATAAAACAACCAAATATAATAACAGTGCCTGAACTTTTTACACAAAATAAATTTCTGAACGCACACATGAATAGTTGTTACAGTATTTGACAGGATTGAACAACAAATGTTTGACATAAAATAAATGAGCATTGATTGAAATTAATATTGGATGTTTGGATACCAAAAACCGCCATGTCGCGAGTTTTCATTGTTTTTAAGATGTATTCTGCTATTCGGGGCGGAACAAATCCAACGAATCAAAAACCATGAAAATTGGTCCAGCAGATCTCGAGTTATAAGTGTTGTATTAAACACGACTCTGTTTTATATATATAGATATTTTATTTTATTATATTTAATTTTATAATTTTTATTGGTTAAGTCGGATATTGACTCTATTGAGTCACGATCCGTGGTGTTGAGTAGTGTTTAGTCGGACATTGATTCAATTGAGTCAAGATCCATTGTTTTTTTTTTGTTGAGTGAGAGAGAGTAGTTAGTTTTTATACCCTTAACCCAAAAAATGGGTAAAAAGGTTATTATGGTTTTGTGAAAATGTGTGTAACAGGCAGAAGGAAGCATTTTCGACCATATAAAGTATATATTCTTGATCAGCATTAACAGCCGAGTCGATATCCATGTTCGTCTGTCTGTCTGTCTGTCTGCCTATATGTATAAAAGCTAGATACTTCAGATTTTGAACATAAGCTCATTTACGTCCTACCAGTACAAATTTGTTTCAGATTATCGATGACTATTTCCGTTTCCGAAAAACACATGCGATCGATAACATAAAAATGTCGAATATCGAAAATCGAAGAATGAAAGTCTGCGAAACTTTAATCGAAATCGGTCAAGAAACACCAGAGATATCGACGATTGAAGTTTGGTCACAGATCATACAGACAATGACAGTATGTGAAAAGTATAGGGCTAAGGGCATCTCCTAGTCGGTATGTGTTTCTATTTTTGTTCGGTATTTTAATGTTTTTGTTATGAATTCAGATAGATTAGGGGAAGATTGGGATAAAGAGGGAAGTGATGTGGATAGAGTGGATGGATATTGAGTGGTTTTTTTTTGGGAGCGATCCAGCTGACGAGAGACGATCGTCCGAGCCACCAATATTGCTCTTAACAGTGTTACGGCTGTTGTATTATACTTTTTGTCTTGTGATTTTTTCGATTTCTATGTTTGCTGTGACTGCTGCGTAGCTGTCGGTCTTGGGTTGCTTAGGCAAGGCAGCTTTGTAGTGAAGCTTTGCTTCCCTCAATGTACATTTTATTGTGGTTTTTATTTTCAGTATTTCTTTTTGCTAAGTGAATGCACTACAATTTTTGTCTGAGGCAGCATGGTTTTGTGCGCAATTCACACATTTTGGAGTTAATACACGTAGGCTCGTTTTTACAATAAGCTTGTAATGCTCGAAAGTAGGTAGCATCACACCTTACGGTTTAGCTACACCCTAAACTTGCATTGTGAACTTGTAAATCGCGATACCTTTTTGGGAGGAGAGCTCTGTAACAATTTCGTCATCGAAAACTTCAATAAGGTAGGGTGCATAAATGGTCCTGAAAAATCTTATCTAAATCTAATTTAGATATAAAACGTTACAAAAAAGAGACGCGGTTTTTTCAATGATTCAAACGAGCGATTTAATGCGATGGCTTTCAGCAATAAACGACAATTAAACTCTAGCTTCGCATAAGGTAATAAGCGTGAGCCACAGTCGGCCGCACGCAATGCAATTTGCCGTCGGCAGATTGCCCATCGGCTTACTGTTAACAGTGTAAGAGTACTTAATTTTTCTCATCAACAGCTGTCATCAATAGTGATTGGCGCCAGCTTGTGCACCGGTCGTTTAATAATCGTTGCGGGGGGTTTTGTCGTCGTGCACCAGGACGAACGCCCCTTCGACCAGATTGGCCTCGCCTCAGCTCCACTGGGCTCGCTGCTACAGGCTGAGCAGGTAGTCCTTGGATCACTTGCGCCAGAAGTGCAGTTTGAGCACCAACAACAGTCGCCACCGCTTATATGCGGGTGCGAGCTTGTTGTTGGGCTCTTCGGGCGTGGATCCTTGCGGCAGCCCCAGCAAAGGCTGGCCGATGAGCAGATGCCCTGGCGTTATGGCCTCCCCGTCGTTCGGGTCGCTGGTGTCTGCCACGAGGGGCCAGGAGTTGAGCAATGCTTCGACGTCCACCAGATGCGTGCTCAACTCGTCAGGAGTAAGGTTGGCGTCGCCTGCCCCTCGCACCAGCCTGTGTTTGACAGCCCTTACTGCTGCTTCCCACAGCCCGCCGAAGTGCGGTGCCCTCGGAGGGATAGACTTCCGTTGCACAGCTCTCTCCGCTGCGCACTCCTGTAGCTTCTCCTTGCTGTGGAGAAACGCCGCTGGCAACTCCCTCAGCACGCAGCTCGCTACCAAGAAGTTCGGCGCGTTGTCGCTGTAGATCGTCTCCGGCAGCCCTCGTCGTCCAACGAACCTTTTAAAAACATTCAAAAATGCGTCAGTAGACAGATCCGAGATAAGTTCTAAATGGACTGCCTTTGAGGCGAAACAAACAAAAACGGCAACGTACATTTTAACGGGTGGTCTACCTCTAATTCTGTAGCTTACATAGAAAGGCCCACAGAAATGTACGCCAGGTACTCTGAATGGCCAACCCTCACGAAGGCGGTCTGCTGGCAAATTTCCCATTATTTGCCCCAACAAATTTTGATTATAGCGAAAACTGTGCACGCAACTTCTAACAAGTGCAGTACACAAGCTTCGGGCATTGACCACCCAAACTTGCTGCCTCAACAATCCCACAAGAACCTTTGCACCTGCATGATAGTGCCTAAGGTGCAAATGCCTGATAAAAAGGCGGACAAATTCTGAACTCTTGGGTAGCAACAGAGGGAACTTAGCGTCATATGAAATAGGGCCGTGTAGCAAACGCCCTCCTACTCGAATTAACTCAAATTTAATGCCATTTTCCTCAATTTCGTGGATAAATGGATTCAATGACTGCAGCATTGGAACTAATACTGCCGATTTTTTCAACAATTTATATTCATTGCTGTATGTTGTGCTTTGTACGTCTGCGATCAGCTTTAAGAAAGCAATTTTTCTTATTGATGCAGATACAATAAGCGCATACCCTCTAAGCTGCTTGAAACAAAATCGAAGCACATAAGCCGTTATGCGGACCAGCTTGGCGAATCTTGATTGACGATTGATCAGTTGCACAATGTAATTAGATTCAGCATCAGACACCCCTAGTGCACACACAACTGCACTTGTTTTGTCTTCAGAAGTTTTAACTTCTGACGCTATCTCGAACTGATGGAGTTGAGGCCATCGATCCTTTTCTGCCATTTAAAAACTTGGTTCATTGAACCATAAGGAACTCACAATTTCATTAATATCGGTTCCCCTTCAAACCAAGCCTGCTGGATTATCATCCGTTGGAACGTGACGCCACACGACTCCAGTTGATAATTCTTGGACTTCTGCGACTCCATTCGCGACAAATGTACCCAACGTACCCGAATCACGCTCCAACCAATATAACGTGACTTGCGAATCTGACCAGAAATTCACGCTTTCTATTGTGAATTTGGTCATTGTGCTTGACACTTGTTGACAAAGTTTGGCCAGCAATAGTGCTGCACAAAGCTCTAACAGGGTTTTGTCTTCACATTCATCGGAGCTACTCTAGACTTTGCCGTGAGCAAGAAAACACGAACGTCTTAATTGTTGCATGTTCGTACGTAAATGCAACAACCATAGGCGAGACTGGATGCGTCAGTAAAAACGTGAATTTGAACCATTTGTTACAAAGTCAAACACACGTACAGGGAAATTGAAATTTTGTGCAAATCCCGCAAGGTAGTGGTAAACATATTCCATGCAGTGTGTAAACTCATAGGAATAGCCTCATCCCAATCTACCTTTAGCCTCCATAAGTCCTGTAACAACATTTTTGCCTGAGTAAAAATTGGACACAATAGGCCAAGAGGGTCAAACAAATGAGAGGCTATTGACAAAATGTTACGTTTTGTTAGTTTCAGGGAGGCAAAACTATACCATCTTGATATTTAAACACATCCTCTTGAGGTGCCCAACGCATTCCAAGCGTCTTAACTGAGCTTTGCTCATTAATTTTAATACTGATTTCCTCACTTTCTCCAGACGGAGTCTGGCAATTGGAAGCCTACTTGGACAATGGAAATCCTCCAGCGAGCAATATATCACGAACCTGGCTGCAAATGTTGTCCAGTTCTTTTAAACTGTCTGCACCTGCCAGCATATCATCAACATAGAAACAGTTACGAATCACTTCCGCACCAATGTGATTGTGCGTATATATTTGCCAATTCAAATAAACAACGTACAGCCAGAAAGGGTGCTGACGCTGTACCATATGTAACAGTATTCAATCTGTATGCCTGTATGCTTTGTGAAGTGTTTCCTCTCCACAAGACAAGTTGGAAGTCTCTATCTTCCTCAGAAACATTAATCTGCCTATACATTTTTGAAATGTCGGCAGTTAAGGCATATTTGTTCAGCCGAAAGTTGACCAATGTTGAATACAACTCCCTCTGAATAGTTGGCCCCACCATTAGTATTTCATTAAGCGAAACTGCTGTTGATGTTTTGCTGGAAGCATCAAAAACAACACGAAGTTTGGTTGAGGTACTCTCAGGTCTCAGAACGCATTGATGAGGAATGTTATAATGCTGTTCTAGAGGAGCTGACTTCAGAATGGACATATGATCCAAATCCAAATACTCTTTCATAAAGTCATGACAGTTTGCGCTCAAATTGCAAAAAACGCCTTTCAGCAGTTTGAAGGGACAGGCCAAGAACTTTAGGATCGGTCTTAAAAGGAAGTATTACTTGAAAGCGACCGGAAGATAGCCGTTGTACAGCTTTTATACTTTGACTAGTTAGTGTCCTGCCTGCTTCGCTGCAGTGCTGCCGAGTGCTTACATAAGTTTTAGCAATAGTAGATAGATATGAAATAAATAAATTAGAAAATTTTTAACAACATATTATAGCAAAGTATGTAATATTCGCTTTTCCAGATTTACATGAAATCTTTTTGATGCTTCTATGTGCTTATCCCTATTTTTATCAAGATATTTTTCAACGGAATGTTTTCGTGCTTATCTTTTTGTTTTGTCGGTGAACCGACTACGTCTTTTAACGGAACTTTTAACATTTTCAGTTTAAAATTCACTTGACGTATCATAATCTTGAGTTAATTCTTCCTCTAAAGGAATATAAACATCAAAATGTCCATTCATTAGTGGTCCGGCAAAAACGCAAATTATTTACAGGATGCATAATATTTCCAAATGCTTGTAATAAAATTCCATTTTGAAAAACTTGAAAATTTACACTCTCCATTTAAGTTTAAGCTGAAGCAAGAAAAAGTTTCCCAGTTGCTTACAATATGGGCTACAATATGTTGGCGTATGGTGCAATGGAATATTGCCTACCAAATACAAGGTAGAAAATATATCTAAAAAAAAGCAGGCTCCATCACCAATTATGGAAACAACTGAATGCGGCACCAAAACACTACTAATAGCTCTTCTTCTCTCTATTATATTACTGTGGCTACAAAATATAAGAAAACTTTGTTTTGCAAGCAATCGATGCGTAAAATATTACATTATTTTTATACCCTGAACGCATGAAATGGGTAAAAAAATGTATAATTGTTTTGTGCAAAAGTATGTAACAGGCAGAAGGAAGCATGTCCGTCTATCCGTCCGTCCTTCCGTTTGTATGAGCGCGTCGATGTCAAAGACTATAAGACCTACGGACTTCAAATTTGGAACATAGCTTCTCCTAAGCCATAGGCAGATCAAGTTTATTTCAAAATATCGAAAACTATTCTGTCAAGAAAAACTGCACTGCTGCAAGTCATTTTAATACACGGGCTCAGGGTATCTTTTAGTCGGGATTTCTTGACTTAAGCTCTCTTACTTGTTTTCAGATTCGCGCATTCTCGTGTTTTGGTGACAGTCGGCATAGGTATACCTGCATCATAAATACATTCATAGAATTGATAGAATCTATTTATGTCTGCGTCATACGTGTGTCCCAAAACCAAAGAGGCGGATCAAGTCATAAGTTCAGGGCATGTTATTCGCAACTATTTTAAGCTTTAACGCACACACTAGCTAACACCTAAGTTTGGGTAACCATGTATTATATTAACTATATCATAATTTTTCGTTTGCGCAGTGTAAAGCACACCAATATACTGACACATGCCAGTCTCGCTCACGTTGGACATGCCTGCTTTGTTGTTGCCCATTTTGGCTCACTCTCTTATGTACGCGCGCGCTCTGCATGTCAAACGAAAAGCTTAGTATCGCTACCTTCTTCGTACGCACCGAATTCAGAAGCAACCAATGTAGGCATGCATTTATATTTGCACTTGCATTTGTTTATATATACTATATGTACAACAACATACTTACATATGTATGTACTTACATATGTGCATTTGCAACACCAACCAAAGTTACAAATGTCAGCTCTAAAATTATATCAAAACAACAGCAAATGGTAGATCAAAAGTAAAATTTCGTGTGCTTCAATGTATGTGTGTTACGTTGTGTCTGAGTTTGATAATTAGCAAGTAGGTAAAACCACCCCCATAACATGCTCTCTACGCATGGCCGTGGGCCAACTTACCCCGCTGTAACAGGCGTATGCGTGTGGATGTGTGTGTGTGTGTATGTGTAGATGTGTGCAAGAGTGTGTGCCGGGTGTAGCTCGGGTGCGTGTGTGTGGTGTGTGTACCCGTGTGTGTGTTCGCTGAGGTGTGTGTGTGTGCCTGCCTGCGTGTGGGTGTGCGTGTGTACAGGTGTGTGTGCCGTGTGTGTGTGAGTGTGTGTATGGCTGCCGGTGCGTGTGTGTGTGTGCCAAACAACTTCCCCGCCACTTGCACTTTTCACTTTTCACTGTCACTCTTCACTTCACTGGTGACCACTTTCCTCGCTGCCTCCGAATCCCGCGTCTCCTTGCTGCTACTCCTGTTGTTGCGAGTGTCGCCGCGGTCGCTTCCACGGTTGTTGTTGTTGGCGTTGCGACCGGGTACAGTGGCTGTTCGCTCAGCTGTTGTTGTTGCTGCTCCTGCTGACTCTGCTGCGGTGGCTGTTGCCGCTGCGGGGTGCTGTGGCTGTGCGCTCTGTTGTTGTTGTTGTTGCTGCTGTTGCCTCTGCTGTTGTTATTGTCGCTGCTGTTGCCTCTGTTGTTGTTGTCGTGGCTGCGGGGTGCTG
Organism: Scaptomyza hsui; assembly: GCA_018152825.1. Classification (NCBI taxonomy): domain Eukaryota; kingdom Metazoa; phylum Arthropoda; class Insecta; order Diptera; family Drosophilidae; genus Scaptomyza; species Scaptomyza hsui. The sequence continues at coordinate 29,900 of JAECXO010000069.1, forward strand.
TGGCTGGGGGCTCTGTTGTCGTTGTTGTTGCTGCCGTTGCTGTAGTTGTTGTTGTTGTTGCTGTTGGCCAGAAGCTTCGGTGGCCGTTGCTATGGCTGTTGCTGTTGCGGTTGCGGTAATCGCTCTTCGTTGTTGTTGTCGCTGTTGGCCGGCAACCGCTGTGGCCGCTGCTAAGGCTGTGGCTGTTGTTGTTGTTGCCGTGCCGGTGGCTGTCGCAACCGCTGCTATGGCCGTTGGTGTTGTTGTTGCTGCAAATAGTTGCTGCTACTGTTGCACTTTGGGTTGCAGTTCCACTTGGTAGTCGCGTCGTGCCTGGCTGCGTGCCAAAATCCAACTCTTCTTCTCCAAACTTTCGCAAAATCAACCAAAATCGCTGGCTCATTCTCTTGTCTAACGCGAAGTCGGCGTCAAGTTTTGTGGGCTGTCACGTCAAGTGCCCTCTTGCTCACTTTTGCGTTAGGGGCGCGTAACGATCAGACCGATCGCTCTCTCTATTGCGCGTAAGTGGCTGGCCACGGTACGACGGGTGTCGTACCACTCAGCCTTTTGTGGGGTAGCCAGAATGCTACCTCACAACACCAACAAAAAGTAGCAGTGCCGGCCCAACAACAACACTGACAACAACAACCGCTGCTTGGGTCGTAAATCAATTGTCAAAGGCACTCAAATCTGAAGAAAAAAAAAATTGTGCACTGTGCGAAGTGAAACATGTACATAAAATTATGAAATTTAAATTTTCAAGCGCATTATTCACTTATTTGTGTATCCACTTATTCATTAAAAAGCTGAAATCCGTTTATTTTTTTCAAGTGTACGAACCATTTTTTTTATGACTTTGCTTGTGCGACGCGAAGGAGTCACTGCGCATTTGTTTTGTTTTGTAAATTTGCTCGCGATCAAACCCTTAGTTAGTTCGACAATCAGGCGCCAGCAGTGGAATGAGTCATGTGTTTTGTTTTCCAAATTAGGTGTATGGGAATACTCGAAAGAGTTGTCCAAAATAAAAATCCTTTCTTAGTGCTCACTTACTACCTGCATGGAATATTTTGTGAGAATTTCAGCCTTCTAACTCTTTTCGTTAAGGGTGTGGCAATGTAGACAATCAGGACAAACTCTTTAATTTATAAAGATACCGAAGGTCTCATAGTATATTGGTTTTGTGCAATGTCCCTCATGGTGTCTGTCCGTCTTTCCGTCCGTATGGACGCAATTTTTTTCGACACCTGTAAAGCTAGAGACTTGAAACTTTGCAATTATGTTTTTCTATGGGCTAGTCAGATAAAGTGTAAAGATTGGGTTGTCAAGCCTACTAGGAGGCTGGGAAATCGATAAATTCGATAACTGAAATCCGATATAACCGTATATTTCTCACATTCCTGCAGATAGAATTACCAAATTTTGCACTAAGATAGCTAGTCACGTCCCTGAAAAATTTAGCATCAAAATTTTGGATGCCACGCCCACACCTTCCGCCCCCCCACCCCCGCCGTTGTTAAAACTGTTATGAGTGTATCTTCCACATTTTTTGAACTAGAGTCACCAAATTTGGTAAAGAGATATATATGCCCGCCCACCATTTAAAATCGGAAATTTCGATATCTCTTACAATTTTTAGGCTAGAGCCCATAAATTTGGTAGAAAGATAGAAGGCAACATCTACCAAAGATCTGCATCAACATTTTGGATGCCACGCCCACCCAAGCCACCCGCCTTATAAAATCGGAATCGGCTATATCTCTAACAGTTTTTGAGCTAGAGCCACCAAACTTGGTATGAATATAGATGGTGACAGTTAAAAACATTTGATTCAAAAGTTTGGATGCCACCCACCTCTGCCGCCCACCATTTAAATTTGGAAGTTCAGTTTTCTTCCACAGTTTTTGAGTTACATGATAGCTGGCGATGTTTACCACCCGGCCCGCTCCTTTGCAAGCAAACTCCTAACCATCCGTTCTCTTACTGGTATCAAAGTATTACGCAGTCAGTTGCGACCGACTGCAACGTTTTCACTTGTTTTAAAGTAAAACTCACAAGCCTGTTGTTCAGCTGTTTGGCAAACAGCCTTCGACTCAATTGGACATTGATCCAATTCCCAAAAACGATTATCTAAGGAGTCGAGAGAACAACTATACACTTGAGCTATCGAACCGCAACAATCCAAACGAGCAATGTTTTTTGCATGATGGGCAGCTCGGAATGTAATTTTATTTGCCCAACGCACAATAACCCATAAAACAGCTCAGCTCCCAATAAAACATCCACCTTAACTGGATTATAGAACTCAGGGTCTGATAACTTAATATTCTTTGGGATTTTACAGTTCTATGTGGAAAGAGACTGGCCAGGCTGAGATGTGGAAATTGACTTCAGTACCCAACACTCAGCGGAATAGATGTGGTAGTTCAAACGAGATTGAATTGATACACAAACCTTATTTTTACTATCAGTTGTTGCACCACCTACCATTGCGATAGCTAGGGAAGTTGGCTGACGTTTAAGCCGGAGCCTCTGTGCCATGCTCTTAGACATCAAATTTATTTGTGAGCCACTATCGAGCAAAGCTCTTACTGGATGCAACTTTCCAAATCTATCTTTTATATTTACGAAAAAGGTAGCAATAACGACTTGATCCGCATTAAGCATGTGACCTACGTATGCCTCCGAAGTTGAGGCTTGAAGTGCATCTGCTTCACCTTGTACTGGTGCATTAAAGCAAATAATGGTGAGGCTTAAAACACACTCGACACTTCGACGCCTTGCAATTCGAAACTATATGCCCCACGGTCAAGCAATTGAGACACATTTTTTGAGTTTTAACGTACTCAAAACGTTACATAGCTGAAATGGCACTGAATGACGGACAAGAATATATATTGTGGTCTGCAGACTTGCAATAAGTACATGCAGACGACGACATATGCCCTGCATTAGCACATGCAAAGGAAGATTTTTGTTTATGTTTTCTCACCTCAGTACGCAACCTTGATTTGTCACGAGTTGACTCTTCTGCTGCCAAATACTGGTACCTCCTATTCAGCTGCTTACCACAATCTTGCTGATGGCAGCTTATCGTAATCAAGCTGCTCCTCAAAACGAGATTTGGTCATATGGTCTACCTTTGCTATGGTCTATCTTTGCCATGACCATGTGAATAATTATTTCATTTGCAATATCTTTGTCGTCACCCAAAGACGACAGCGATGCATACACTGTATCTAGACACTGTATCTATCATCGAACTTAAACTCGATGCAGATGGCTTGGTCATGCTTGGCAAATCGAATAACTGAGCAACAGTATTGAAAAATATTAGACATTTATTGTCATAAACCGAATTCAAACTGGCAAGGGCCTTAGGGTAGTTACAGTCTGTCAGTTGATATGGCTTAACTATACCCAATGCTTCATCTGACAAACACGATACTAAATGATTAAATTTTTCTACGTTTGTCAGCGAAGCATCGTCATCAACAAGACTTTGGAAAAGGCACTAAAAATTTTTCTGCTCCGAATGTTTGCCACTAAATTTCGGTAAACGCATTTTCGGCAGCTGAGATCGCTGGCTCGAATTCATTGAGCAGTCATGTTGCATATGTGTGTCGGATCTTGGCTTAACTGCATTCATAAACAATGCTTTTGTTACGACACACAAATCTCCTAGAGGCCCTCTACTTTCATTGGCTGGACTCAAAATGTCCAACTCTGCCTGTAGATTCATAGCCTTATCAATATACCCTTCTAAATGTTCTAGGCGACAAGCTAATTCTGTTTTGACATTTGATTAAGCTTAAAGGCTGTTTGCATGCGAGCAATATCAGCACTGACCTTGTCAAATTTTTGTTGACATAATGCCACCTTGGTTAGCTTAGCTACTGTTGGCTTTTCGGACTCAGACATAAATAAGCTGACGAAAACTACTTTCAACACGCACACGAAAGCTCAACTAACTTTGTAAGCTACCCTATTTGGCGCGAGCCCACTCACCAGCTTGACCCGCTTGCAAAACGGGGATGAAAAGAACAAGCGAGGAAATTTGGCGCGAGCGCACGCACACGCAAACTAATGTATTGAACCGATCGAAGCACAGAGCGAAGAAAGGTAAACGAACGCTCGAACAATCAGATGTTGATGCCCAAAAAACTTTAACAAGCGTTGTGTGTATGTGCAAGTGCAAGCATATGTCTGTATTCATGTACGTATATTTGTACGTAGCGGCTAAGTTGAGAGCGAAAGCCGAAAAGAAGGGGGGAAGTGACCTGTTATCCATAACTAGCCGGCATTTAATAAGCAAGTACATAATAATTTATGTTGTTTTAAAATAAATAATAACTTTAAATATAATTATATAATATGCACCAAAAACAAATTAATTGTATCAAAAAAATTAAATAAATATCAAATTGCCGACGACATTTCATGTTTATTTGCTATTAACATTCTAGGGTCGACAGTACATAATTATATATCTATGTAATTTAAACATTAATTATAATATAAAATATAATTTAAATGTACATATTTTAAAACTTAAAACTTTGCCAGATCGAACCTATTGCTTTCAAAATGAAAAATGTCATGGGGGTAAGCACAGTAAAGAACTAGTGACCCTATTATTTGCTGTAAACATGGATGGCACCGAAAAACTTAAGCCCCTGCTAATCGGAAAGTCAGCAAAACCAAGATGCTTTAAAAACATTTGTAGCTTTCCAGTGCATTATCGACACAATAAGAAGGCGTGGATGACAACAACAATATTTAACGAATGGCTTCAAATGTTAATTTACACCATGGCAGCTAATAATCGAATGATATTGTCATTCATAGACAATTGTACGGCGCATAATGGTTACCCTCATCTTAGCCACGTAAAAATTGAGTTTTTGCCACCCAACACCACATCGAAGCTGCAGCCCCTTGACATGGGTATTATAAAAGATTTTAAATCATTATACCGCAAGGAAATGGTGGTTAATCTGGTTAATAGCATTGATGAAAAAAAAAAGTTTAATTGTACAATATTAACAGCTACACAAATTGCTTATAAAGCATGGAAAAATATTAGCATTTTGTGTATTCAACACTGCTTTCGTGCTTGCGGTTTCAGTAGAATATTAAACGACGATTTATTAGAAGATAGTCAATTGAACATAAATTACTTTGGGCAACTATTTCTGAGTACTCTGAAAATGCCGGATCTTTCGAGGACTACGTAAACGTTGACAATGACATTGCTGTATCCGGTATGTTGACAGATAACGACATTTTGGAAGAAGTTGCGCATGTTAATAATGAAAGTGACGAGGATGATGATGACGCGGAAGGAGATGAAATTTTAACAAATATACAAGCCAGAGCGTTAATTCCTCAACTAAAACTATTTTTTTCAACACATGAGGTTGATGATAGTGTTTTTGACAACCTTATTAAACTAGAAAACGAAATAGAAAAAATAAGAGAAAAAAACACCAAGCAATCAAAAATTACAGACTTTTTTAAAGCTTGATTTTTAGTTATTATAATTTTATGTTTCTGTTTAATTTTTCTATAACTTGTAAAACGTGCAAATTAATGTACTTAAATTGTTTGTTAAATTCCAATAAAGTTAAATATGTAAACATGATGTCAAATACAAAAGCCCCGTTTATTCGAATTTTTCTTTTTTGAGCCTCGTTAAATGGAAATCTCGATAAATCGAATTCCTGTGTAATTTGTAAAAAACGTGCCATTTCTAATTATCGGGATTCGACTGTATTTAATAAAAAAAAAAAATATATATGGACATATTTTCATTTTATACTTTGATACCGAAGGTCTCATAGTATATTGGTTTTGTGCAATGTCCGTCATGGTGTCTGTCTGTCCGTCCGTCCGTATGAACGCAACTTTTTTCGACACCAGTAAAGCTAGAGACTTGAAACTTTGCAATTATGTTTATCTATAGACGGTACAGATAAAGTGTTAAGATTGGGTTGCCACGAATACTAGGAGGATGGGAAATCGATAAATTCGATAACTAAAAACCGACACGCCCCCCGATTCCGCCCCCATCCCCCCTTCTCCTTGAAATTGGAAACGCCTATAGTTTTCACATTTTTTGGGTCAGAGCCACCAAATTTTGTGTCAAGATAGGTAGTGAAGTTTTCCAAAAATAAGCATCAAAATTTTGGATGCCACGCCCCCTGATGCCACCCCCATTCCCATTTGAACTAGAGTCACCAAATTTGGTAGAAAGGTATATGGTGACATCTACAAAAGATCTGCATCAAAATTTTTGATGCCACGCCCACCCAAGCCACCCGCCTTGTTAAATCGGAATCGGCTATATCTCTTACAGGTTTTGAGCTAGAGCCGCCAAACTTGGTAACATGATAGCTGGCGACGTTTTTTCAGGGACGTGACTAGCTATCATCGTGCAAAATTTGGTAACTTTAGCGAATTTATCGATTTCCCAGCCTCCAAGAAAGCGTGGCACCCCAATCTTGACACTTTATCTGACCCGGCTACAGACAAACATAATTGCAAAGTTTCAAGTCTCTAGCTTTACAGGTGTCGAAAAAAGTTACGTTCATACAGACGGGCAGACGGACAGACACCATGACGGACATTTCACAATACCAGAGCAAGCAGCATACAGATACATACAGACATACAAGATGTATATAACAAGGTGGTCCCATTTGTAACAGCTCGGTTCCAGTGAATGAGAAAGAGAGCTCATCGATATCTCAAAGCAATTGTATCGACTTCTATGTAAATAAAAACAGCTAATAGTGCATTTACACTGGCGCCGTTAGCAATGCCTTTAGCATTTCGCCTTAAGGTCTTCGATATTTTAAGCCTTTACCATACAAAATGTGTCCGTTAAATTTGAATTTAGCGACTTTTTCTCTCGCCGCTAGAGCGCCGCTATTCTACCGGCTCAAATAAAGACCTTTTTTTACCGATGAATCGATACTTTTGGTCAAATTACTGATGGCGGCAACAGGAATCAGCTGATTCAAAATCAAAACAAATGTGCAAGTAATTACAAAATTATTGAAAATACGAAATATTTTTATTATTATTGTAATTAAACAATTTATTTTCAAGTGGATGTCGGCCAAAAAAAAAAGCACTGGTCGGAAAGCTTGGAAAGCATTTTTGCAAAGAAACCTCAATTTTTGATTGGGACAACCAATTTGCCAAACAAATTTGCAGAACTCCTTCTGAATATTGCACAGGCAAGCAGTCGATATGCCAAACAACCTGGCAACGGTTCTGTACTCAACGGATGAGCCCAGGCTGTACAAAGCTACGGCAACTCGCTTATCTAGTGGGATGCACGCTCTTGGAGTCTTTCTTTCCATTTGAGGCAAGGCATAGACTAACTTTTAAGAGGCTTCTTTTCATCATGAAGCTCTCCTTGAACAAATCCTCACTCAACTTTGGCACATCTATCTCCAAATAACAACCATTGCGCTCGAGCATCCAGACACTTCGAGTGCTAATACAGTCGAACTGCAACAACATATTTAGCGCAGCCGTTGCTGCTGCCGCTTCTTCGTTTTCGCAAACAACAAAATTGCTTAAAATGTATTATTATTATTTATTATTGCAGTATTATTAATACTATCACCAATTTGCATGGCCAGCATCAATAAATTTAAATTTTGCTACATATTTCAAATTTCTTCTTCTTCAGTAATCACAACAAAAGTAAACAAAAAGTATCAAAGTATAAAAACAGCTGAAATGACTTTCGCCGCTAACCACTAAGGTATTTTTTAGCGGCGCCACTGTAAATGCACTATTAGCATAGACGAATAAATGTAAAAAGACTGGTAACCAGAGCCGGCGATGTTCTGTTAAACTAACATAGCACAATTGCGAAGCATACACAAGGGGAAACAGAATATAGCGAGTAATTTTTGTCATTTGCTTTGGCAGGTTTCCCCTCCATACTCGCCGAATTAAGTCGGCCATTATTGTTTTCACTTTGTTTTGATTGCAAAGTGTGCGATGTGCCGGACAAAGATTGTTTGTTGCCGCACTTCATTTCTCTTGTTGTTGTCGCAGAAATTGAGTTTTGCAATTTTAGACTTTTGCTTGAATCTGGTTGCTGCTACCCTAGCAAGGAAGGGTAGTTTGACTTTATTTAAACTTTGCGTTATTAAATAGATAAACGCAATATACTTAATTATGATATTTTTAAAATGTGTTTTGGCCATAAGGCAGGGCACTTATAACTAATTAAATGTAATTTAAATATCTTAATGTAAAATTTAGAATAACATTTAAAAAACGTACTATGCTTTCAAATACTTATCTTTCTATACTAAGCTTATATTTGTGGTTTTATAGACAATAACTAATTATTGTGACATAGGGTATTTTTAATCTGTGCAGTTTTAAATGTCAGCAACTGCTACTTTAGCTGCCTTGGTGCGTTTTCTTATTCTTCTTGTTCACATACACAATGTGTATTACACATGCATACACACAAATACGAGCCTGACCTAGGCTACGTTTCGTGCGTTTTCTTTGCCTAGGTGTCCACAACAATATGCATACACACAAAGACAGGCCAGACTCCGCTTTGAAAGTCAGCCGCCGTTTTTATTTTAAAATAAATAATTGTATTTAATATTATAATATTTATATAAAACACGAATGTACTATATATTTAAAATAAAAAAGCAAAAAGAATAAAATAAAGAGTTTGATTAATTTGGCTGGGGGTTGAACTTGGGTCAAAAAACATTTTACAAAGAAGCATCTAGCTAACTCCGCCACGACCGCTCTTGCAGGTTGATGACTTGAGGTTGGTCTTATTTTGTGTTCAATGTAATGGAACACAAAAGGAAATCAAATCAAAAACAAAAGTTTACGCGCGTTAAAATAAGTGGATAAAGGAAAAATAAACCAAAAATTGCGCGCTTTTAATGCTTTTTTGATACTTTTGTGCTGACGATTGAAGCGACTAGTTGAGATCTAAAGCGATTAAACAAAAGTGCGATATACAACAGTTTTTTTCAAAACTAAAAGCCCTAAAATATTATTTATACTTTTATTTGCTTAATTTTATGTTATTTGTTCCATTTCAATATGGAACACATTGTTAAAAGAGTAGTTTACAAGTGCGTAGTGAAAAGTTGCGTTGGGGGCAACAAATTGTTCCGCGTACCTGAAGAACTACAAGTGGAGTGGTGCGAAAACATTAAATTGGATAAAAAAAACTAAAAAGTAGAAAAAAAAAAATATAAACATATATAAAAACATCAACTCGAACGCGGTGTTGAACCCGGGGTCGAACAACTACAGCAGGCAAGCTCTTATCCATACATTTTTGCAGCCAGCAAATAATAATATTATTATAAATAATATATGCTTTTAACTTAGTTTTCTTAATGTATAATACTATAAAAATTGGCTTCATAATATTTATTCAATCGTAATCAACGCGTAAATGCATGCACATGCCCTGCGAAAAAAATCATAATCAGCAGGGCATAAACAAAACGCAAAATACAAATATGGCGCCAAACGCAGGTTGAAAACAAAGAAGCAAAAATCAAAACAAATGCAGCTGTGCGATGTTAGGGGAACTTGCCGCTACTCGTTACTTGTGTATGCTTCGAAAATGTGCTGAGGCTCTCTGTTGCGTTAACATCGCCGGCTCTGGTTACCAGTCTTTTTACATTTATTCGTCTATGCTATTAGTCTTATAAATGAATGTGTAACGATGATTTGTTATGTGTCAGTAAATGGGCGTCTCGAAATGGTCTGTGTATTAAGCAAAGGAGCTAGTAATACCAATACTATTTTATGGAATAGAGGTCACTGCAAAGTGTGATGTAAGCGGCCAAAATAAACTTAAAGTTGCGTTTAATAGTATAGCTCGATATCATAGATTAAAAATTCTAACATAGATATGTAATAAGCGCCGGTAACTTTAACAGAAAATGAATAACGCTGAAAACCAGCTCGGTTGAGGAAAAGTAACACATAACGAAAAAACTGTTTGCTTATCTACTGTTCAGGTTTGCTTACGATCAGCTGGTGCTGGATAAATGGATAAGGCTGGATAGTAAACAAAAGTCGTCCATTATTGTTTTTGTCTTTTGTTTTGATTGCACATGGTGCGATGCGTAAGACATAATTAAACGTTGCCCTCCTTCATTTCTCTTGTTTTTGTTAAAGAAATTGTATTTTGCAATTTCTGAGTTTTGCTTCAATCTGGTTGCTGCTACCCTAGATAGCAGGGTAGTATAACTTTGCACGAACTTTGCGCAATTGAATAAATAAACACGAGATACTTAAATATGGTATACATAAAATATGTTTACTTGTGTTTTAGCAATTAGTAAGCGCGTTTCTAATTAAATAAACATAGGAAATATGACTTAATGTAAAGCTTTAACAAACGCTAAAATGATCGTTATTTGGTATTTAAATACTTATCTAAATTTATTAAATTGGCAAACACTAATAAATACATTCCTTATAAACAACCAAGCCGATAAAGCCATGTGCATCCGTCTGTCTTTATGTATGGTTCGCTTTAAATATAGGGTAAAGGCTAGATCGTTCATGGCTTGGTTTTACTCTCAATGGGTACACACATGCAAGTACACAAAATTTTACAATAACAACACACACGCTGTGCCCGATCATATTCCTACATACATACATACTATGCGCCGTTCTAGTGCATTTACACTGGCGCCGCAAGCAGCGCCTTTAGCATTTCGCCTTAAGGTCTTCGATATTTTTAGCCTTTACCATACAAAATGTGTCCGTTAAATTTGAATTTAGTGACTTTTTCTCGCGCCGCTAGAGCGCCGCTATTCTACCGGCTGAAATAAAGACCTTTTTTTACCGATGAATCGATACTTTTGGTCAAATTACTGATGGCGGCAACAGGAATCAGCTGATTCAAAATCAAAACAAATGTGCAAGTTCAAAATTATTTAAAATACTAAATATTTTTATTATTATTGCAATTTTAAGTTTATGTCGGACAAAAGAGAAAGCGCAACAAATTTGGCCCCAGATACTCAAATGCCATTTTTTGCTAAAAAAAATAAAGTTTGCAGAACTCCTTCTGACAACCTGGGAACGGTTCTGTACTCGGCGGCTGAGCCCAGGCTGTACTAAGCTACGGCAACCCGCTTTTCTAGTAGGATGCACGCTCTTAAATTTTAGACTTCTTTTTCATTTGAGGCAAGGCATCGACTAACTTTTGAAAGAGGCTTCTTTCCATTTCAAAGCTCCTCTTGAACAAATCCTCACTTAATTTTGGCACATCCATCTCCCAATTACAACCATTGCGCTCGAGCATCCAGACACTTCGAGTGCTAATACAGTCGAACTGCGACAACATATTTAGCGCAGCCGTTGCTGCTGCCGTTTCTTCATTTTCGCAATCAATAAAACTGCTTAAAATCTGAACGCAATTATTTCCAGTATTTATAATGCTATCACCAATTTGCGTGGCCAGCATCAATAAATTTAAATTTTGATTCATTTTTAAAATTTCTTCTTCTTCAGCAATCACAGCAAAAACAAACAAAAAACAGCTGTTTCTAAAGACTAAATGTAAATGACTTTCGCCGCTAATTATTAAGGCTTTTTTTAGCGGCGCCAGTGTAAATGCAATATTCTTGTATGTATTCACATGTGTATTCGCTTTTCTTGCTGCGTTTTGCCTATTGCTTCATTCCGCTTGCTGCTGCGTAGCACAAGAGGGTAGTATAGACTAAAGTTAACTTTTCTTTAATAAATAACTAAACGCGAGCTATATACCTTAAATTATAAACACACATATATTAAATTATCTACATCTTGAGAATAAATAGTTGGAGAATCTATATATGAGATTTCATGGACTGTAACTGAATATTGGGACACAGGGTACTTTTTTCTATGAGCAATTTGTGCGTTTATGGTATGTTTCGTAAACAACTATCGCAGCTCTAGTTCCCGAATAGAATATACCCTGAACTTATAATTATACAGTACAGTCAAATTTTGTATATGGTATTAACTTCAGTCTTCGATATCTATGCTGTTTCTCAACCGATTTCGATGAATGATAAGTTGTCACAGATTTTAAATATTTTGTATTAAGTGATAGTCGCCAAGATCGATGTGTTCATTCAGATGGACAGACAGATCAAGAATATATATGTTTTACACAACCACTTTACCCTTTTTTCGCATAAAGAAACAAACCCAACTCGCAAGAATAAGCAAAACAGCAAAATTCAAAGCAAACGCTGTGTGCTCAAATGCATACATACTATGAGATGTGTTTGTATGTATGCATGTCAGCGCTCATACATCTCAAAGCGAAATTCACTAACAGCTATCAATAATCAAAACAAAACAATGGTAAAAACAAATCAGAAATGGCGGGACGTCGCGGATAGTCAGCATAGCAGCACTGAGCATAGAATATCATAGAGGCCTTAAATCGGCTGTAAACTTATTGCCGTCAAAATCTTGAACGATGGCTCCAGGAAGAAGAAGAGTCGAAAAGTTAACAGACTGAGCTGTCCGCTAGTGTTGGGTAAACACTGCTCATTTTGAAGAACATGTTCACTTGTTCTTTTTTTTTTAAAAGAGTCAACTCGCTCACATTGCTCACTTGTTCATTCAAGTTGCTCAGTTGCTCTCTTGTTCACTTAAGTTGCTCAGTTGCTCTGTTGCTCACTTGTTCAGTCAAGTTGCTCAGAAGAGCTGTTGTTATTTTGCTTTAAACCGGCCGTTGTTCTTTTACATTTTAAGTTTATTTATAACTTAATCAAAACCACATTACTATAACAATTATAAACAAAATATATTTATATTTTTACTTTTTCATAGGTGCAAACCTTTAACAAATAACAAATTAAAAATTAAAAAATATTAATAAAATAACAAAAATATTTTATTCTATGATGTGCATGATTTCCCTTGGCAATCATTTTTACCACTTGCCGATCTAATTGTTGGCATTTATTCTCCGACACAGGCCTATAGGCAAAAGTTGTGATTTTTGGCTGTGTGTTAACTAGAACAACATTCTCCTGACTTTGTCGGACAACGGGCTCCATTGCTGACGGGTGCTTACTTCGCAGGTGCCGAGACAAGTTGCTTTGCGACTTACAGCTTAAAGCTGAGTTGCAGTACTTGCATTTCGCTTGCGCGTTGCCCAAATCATTAAAGTGAATCCATATATCACTATGTTTGCGGATCAGAGACATTTTAAATACTATTTATTATTTTCCATTAAAATTATTTGTTTTTGGCGCTAAGATATAACAGCCGGAAATGAACTGAAACCATCATATGAACGGTGAAAAAAGAACCTCTGTGAAAAAATGAACTAAATGAGCAATTGGAACAAGAACAAGAACAAAAGAGCAAGTGAGCAAAAAAGAACAATTAGTACGGAACATTGTTCACTTGTTCAGTTCGATGAACAACTCTTTTTTGCTCACTCACTCATGAACAACCCAACACTACTGTCCGCGCAAAAGCGCAACGTCATTATATTTCTTGCTCTGCTGTAAGCAACACAACGGACTTGGGCTGGAGCTAAAGTCGCGTGTATGTATGCATGCATATGTGAGCGAGCAGCTAGTCACACGGACACATGACATGTATGTGTTAGTGCATTCTTGGCCGCTCTTCAATGATGAGCGAGCGAGAAAGCAGCAATTGCAGATGCTTTTGTTTCAGTTGCTGTTCGTTTGCAGCAGCCCGGCTAGTGTTTTTAGGGTATATCGAGGTCGTATCC